>JAJOZX010009283.1:0-35000 GCA_023014485.1 Bathynomus jamesi
GCCCCCCCCCCCCCCCCCCCCACCACCACACTCGCCCACCATGCATGATTTGAGTAAAAATTCATGAAAACGTACATGCCTGCATGTTTGTATTTATGCAGGAATTTCATGAACCACTCATGACGAGTTCTAATGTATTTTATGCATTACGTGAACTCGTATAAATCATATATATATATATATTAGGGTGTGTTTATGGTATATGGTGAAAAATGCGAAATGAAAATGCAAGGGAGCGGAACCCTTTATTTTGTGAGGATACATGAGAAAACAGAACAGGCAAAATTTCTTTGTAATCCAACAACATTTAGAGGTTGCCCACAGCTGATAGGTATTTTCAATTTATAGGGCAATGGAAATTTTAATTCTCAGTTTAAATGATAAATTGCATCTCCAATATACATCTCCAATAAGTATTCAGAACAAATATATCGTGTGAGTATATTCACTAAATTCATAATTAACGATTAAAGTACATGACACCTCGAGTGTTGGCTTTCATTTTTTCATCAAAGTGGCTTTGGAGGCTGTCGGCAAGACTTTACGATGTTCTTCGACGATTTCAATCATGAACTGCATCTGCTCTTTGTTCCGAGTCCTTCCAGCCTTCGTGAATTCTTGAATCAATGCTATGCCTCACTCTGCTGCATCATTCACTACATTTAAGGAATCCACCCTGATCTTTGCTGAACCAAAGCTGGTGTTATTTTCCCAGTTTGATGGATCCTCTTGCAGGAAATCGACCGGAAGATCTAGAAGGGTGAACAGATTGTACGTATTGGAAGAGCAAAAGTCTGCCAGGGTCTTTCCTCTTGGATCTGGAATCCAGACTCGTCGGGGGGGAGCTTCTGACCCTCAACGGAATTCATATTCTCTACCATTTTCCGCTTTCATCATCATCGACTGCAGGATCGAATAGTGCAAGGCCCACGTTTACCTCATTGAGGTACCAGAGATGCCGATTAAAACTCTTGTACCCAGCGGCGTTGGTGTTTTGCAACTTTTGAAGGAGGGCTAAGTCGCTTCGTGGAGCGCTTGCTGCTTCTCTTGCTGAAAACCACGGAAGGACGTAATCTTGAGCAACGAAGAGACAGAAGTCCTGCAACCCAGAAATCAGGCGGTCACTGCTACTTGCTCCACGAGATGTTGAAGGACATTGGTTCATGTGCATCGTGAACTGGTATCTGAACATCCAAATCCTGAAAGAGTAAATTCCACGCGCCATCCACCGTGCTCGGTGCAAAGCCCCTGGAGCCATGAACACAGGACTCCGACGTCCGTGAGGTACTCCTCCCAAGAAAATGACTACAAGTTCAAGAAGCTCTTTGTAGTCATCTCTGGGATGCTTCACTTTCAGAAGGTCATTTGCTTCATGAATCATCTTCTCGGCCCAGGGACTGATCACTGCAGCCGTGTCCTCTTCGTCCGCGGCAGTGGAGTATTTATTCAATTTCAGTTGCGGCCAAACATTACGGAAGCTCTGGAAAATCGTAATCTCAGGTCCTTTGGAAAGGTCTCCAACAAGGAAAGAAAATACTGCTTCAAGCAGCAGTTCCAGCAAGTGATGTCGACACGCAAAGTAAATCATTTCACGCCCGAGAGCCTGCTCTACTCGCACACACACTCCTCCATGGATGCCGGTGTTGGTGGCTGTCGTGTCAAAGCAAAGAGTTTTGATCTTCTGGCCAAGATCCCAGTTTTCGATGATTTCGATGATGACGATTGCTGTCCTTTCTGCCTTGGAGTCTGGGAGTTTGGGGATGGCTAGAATCTTGCTCATCCCATCCCCGGTAACTAAGATGGCTAAACGGTCGATTTTGTCTCTTTCCATTAAGTCTGCCATAAGTTTTCCATCCCAGGCTTGTAGGAAGCTCTCACCTCTGCTTCGTGGGCTGATCTGTACCTGGATCTGCTGGCCCGAATAGCACTTGGACTGAGGCACATCTCACTTATGTCCTGACCCATTTGCATGCCAAAGGGGATGAGAACACGAGCAGCTGTGTATCAATGGGTTAATAAACACTAGAAGTGACTTAAAAAGGGCGCATAAATAAATGAGCATATGGGTAAAACTTTGGGGTCTTTGGGCAACCTCTAAATATTTGATGATTTTCGAAAAAAATCATGTGCTTTATTTGCTCCCGGAACCTCATCATTTGCGGGGTTCCGTGACCCGAAATTCACACTTTCAGTTTTTAAAAGCACCCTAAATTATATATATATATATATATATATACAGGGTGTTTGAAAACTTTCTGTACAAATTGTAATGGGGGATAGGCAACACCAAGACAAACCCTTTTCGTCTATAAGTGTATGTCCGCTGACGTCACCATTCGGCGCGAGAGGGCGCCGCTGCAATTGGCTAAAAGGTGAAGTGGGCTAGACTCGCGCTTGCCGCGGGCATTCTTAAATCGGACGTAGTACGCGTAACATGGAGCGCTTCACGACTGCTGAGATGGCTGACATGCATATGGTGTATGGGGCAGACAATGGAGACGGAAGAGCTGCTGTGAGGTTGTACCGACAGCGCTTCCCAAACAGACGTGTGCCAAACCACCAAACGTTTGCGCATTTGCATCGTCGACTGCGAGAAAGTGGAACATTCCATGCAAACATGCATGACACTGGTCGGGAGAGAAACGTGCGCACTCCTGACATGGAAGAAGAAATCCTACGGCGATTTGAGGACAATCCAAGCGCAAGCACGCGAGGTGTTGCACGTATCCTCGGTGTGAACCACGACCTGGTCTGGAGAGTGTTGCACGAGCAGCAACTTGCCATGGACGATACCCGCCCAAACATTGACGGCGAACCGTTCTTGATGAGCATGCACCCGTGTAGCATGTGGATTTGCGTGCGCCCACACGTGAGAATTGTGCATGTTAAACACACCCTCACATGTGAAACAGGCCTCATCTGAGAACAGCACATAAGCCGGAAAATTAGGCTGCACCGCTGTCTGCTGCAGAAACCAGCGTGCGAATTCCACACGAAGAGGGTAATCCCGAGGTTGTAATGCCTGGACTCTCTGACGATGAAACGGATGTAACTGCTGCTCGTGCAACACTCTCCAGACCAGGTCGTGGTTCACACCGAGGATACGTGCAACACCTCGCGTGCTTGCGCTTGGATTGTCCTCAAATCGCCGTAGGATTTCTTCTTCCATGTCAGGAGTGCGCACATTTCTCTCCCGACCAGTGTCATGCATGTTTGCATGGAATGTTCCACTTTCTCGCAGTCGCCGATGCAAATGCGCAAACGTTTGGCGGTTTGGCACACGTCTGTTTGGGAAGCGCTGTCGGTACAACCTCACAGCAGCTCTTCCGTTTCCATTGGCAGCCCCATACACCATATGCATGTCAGCCATCTCAGCAGTCGTGAAGCGCTCCATGTTACGCGTACTACGTCCGATTTAAGAATGCCCGCGGCAAGCGCGAGTCTAGCCCACTTCACCTTTTAGCCAATTGCAGCGGCGCCCTCTCGCGCCGAATGGTGACGTCAGCGGACATACACTTATAGACGAAAAGGGTTTGTCTTGGTGTTGCCTATCCCCCATTACAATTTGTACAGAAAGTTTTCAAACACCCTGTATATATATACAGGGCGTCCCAAAAAAATGTATACACACTTTAAATAATTATAAAGGCAGTGTTTATTAAAATACATTTCATTTTCAAAATGTAATAGAATCTACAGACATTATTTAATTGTTTTGTCAACGCCTGTTTTCAAACTGACGTCCGTTCTGGTCCAGGCACTGCTGATAACGCGAAGCAATGGAATCGCAAACATCACGAAACATTTCGTTTGGTATTTGTGTGCATTCTCGTTCAATGGCTGCTCTCAATTCAGCGACTGTTGCAGGTTTATAGCGTAGACTTTGTCTTTTAAGTATCCCCATAAAAAAAGTCTAGTGGTGTGAGGTCTGGTGAACGCGGAGGGTATTCTACGAAACCCCTTCGTCCAATCCACATCCACATCGTGCCAAGTACCACTCGCAATACTCCACTCTTCGGTCCGGATCATCTTCATTAATAGCATGGACTAATCTTGGAATGTAACTTTTCCATTGACAGCGCTCAAAATGCGTTGGACAGACGATTCTGAGATTCCTACCTCACGACTCGCTTGCCGCACAGATTTTCTTGAACTTTGGTGATACGTTTCCAGTACTCTTTCTTGCTTTGTGGGGCTTGTCGATGTCCGTGGTCCTCCGGAACGCTTCTTGTGGACATTCTGAACAGTTCCATCGGCTTCAAACTTATCTCTAATTCGAGTGATGGTAAGTCGCGTTGGTGGATCTGTTTGAAACTCCCTCCTAAACTGTCTTTGCACTTCAACTGCGTTTTCACACTTCCAGTAGCATTTTAGAATGAATTTCTTTTGTTCAAAGCTTAGTCTGACTGCCATTATTAATTCTAATGGGTTTAACTTGGAAAGAAAGAAACATCAATTGAGCTATCAGCTGTTAAAGTGTGTATACATTTTTTTGGGACGCCCTCTATATATATATATATATATATATATATATATATATATATATATATATATATATTATAAGTAAAATTGAGAGTCGCTACTTCACGAGAAGATTCTACAGAAGAAATATTATCTATAATAGAAAATTAAACCAAACCCATAATGCTGAACCATGTTCCGAAAAGATAAAAAAGAAACGTAGCAAACTCGGGAGAAAAATCAGGACATTATTTAACCCTTTGAGGACGACTTGTACAAATTGGTAACGTTTCAAATACACGCACTCATAACTTAACCCTATAAAAAATTCAGGCCTTAAAGTGTTAAACAACGGGAACAAACGCAATAAATCTTCATAGAAACAGAACTGGATCAAGGAAACTCAAACTATAGAAAAAAAACTATGCGAAATAGAAATGGCCCTAAAACATTCATCCATAAGACGAACGAAGAGGAAAACAAGGTAGCTGAAAACATAAAAAATAACCCAAATACTTCACGTTTACGAAAAATGCAGTGTAAAGAGAGTATTGGTCCGTTAAAAGATGGGGTGACTGAATACATAAATGACCCAGAAAAAATGAGGGAAATGTTTAAGGAACAATTTAATTTTGTGTTTTAGCACCCGTTCTCCGAGAAGAAAAATAAAAAAGTCAGATGAATTCTTTGACACAGATATAAATCAGCCATGAGCAAGTTCGGACGCGAATCTATTAACAGTTTTAGATTTCTTGGAAGGAGACGTAATTAAGGCTCTATCGCAAAACGAGAAAATTCAGCACCAAAGCCAGACACATTGACTCCCATATTTCTAAAGAAATGTAGAGACAGTATTACCAAGCCACCATACTAACTGTGGAAAAAATCAGTCGACACAGGACAAATTCCAGTTTCATTAAAGAATGTGAACACTGCCCCTTATTCAACGGAGATAATAGAGCAATGCCTAAGAACTATCGGCTAGTAGCTCTCACTTCCCTCCTTATAAAAGGCTTCGAAGGTGTAATTAGAGGCAAAATTGCGTACTACCGACAAGAAAAGAATTTATTCAGTCCGAACAAACATGGTTTCAGGGATGGAAAAATCATGCCTACTACAGTTATGTATTAGATTAACAGGAGAAAAAATGGGAACATTGTGTTGAGGATGAAAGATAGATGTTTTATATGTATATATATATATATATATATTATATATTATAACTGCAAACACGCAGTATAATTAACGTAAAGAACGACATTTTGTATAGGAGAATTATCCGCGCAAGATGAGAGCGAAAGAACGAAACAAATGAAAAAATGAGGTAACCACCCGGGAATCGAACCCGGGATTTAATTTTATGAGTTAAAGAACACAAAGAGTGGTAGTAAATGGAGTCAAATATGACGTCTCAGAAGTCATCATCTCTGTCCCAAAAGATACAGTATTAGCTCCCTCACTGTTTATAATAATGACTGCAAACATAGATTTAGACATTAAAAGCAGTGTCGCATCGTGCTTCCGACACGAAGATAAGCGAGGAAATATCAACTGTAGGTGACATGGAAAAATTACAAAATGACATTAAAACATTACTTAGCTGGGCGGAAGACAACAATATGAAGTTCAACAAAAAAAAATTCAACTCATAAAAGGTGAAAACAACAAGTTGCTACAGAATAAAGGGTACAAAACACTATAAGAGAAACTGATTTGTTGTTGTTGTTGTTTTTACCAAATGGGATAACGTAAATTATTTAAAAATAGGCGTTCCTCCTGCCTTCGTAGACAGCCACGCATGGGTGGTCAGGTACCTTGCACCTGTCCGTCTAGTTCTTCAAATTATTCAGGTTGGTGTGCTGGATGTTCCTCAGTTCTTTTGGTAGTACATTAAAAAGTTTTGGGCGTCGTATTCCCAGGGTATTTTTTATCTTCGTTCCACCGCAGTTGGGACAGTACAGAATCTGACTCTTCTCTCATTCCAGTTTGTTTCTATTTCATTTCTAAGGTAAGGGACACAACCCTCGAATATTTTCCATACGTATATTATTGTGTACCGCTCGCGCCTTCTTTCCAGGGAGTAGAGTTTCAGGGATTGTAGTCGTAACCAGTAGTCTTCATCTTCCATTTTCTTTATCTTCGACGTAGAAATCCTTCGTATAGCCTCTCTGTTTACAATGTCTTGTTTTCTGTAGGTAGTAAGCAATTTTGCCTCTTATTGCACGTTCGAAGGACTTTATAAGGTGGGAGGTGAGAGCTACTGGCCGTTAATGCTTAGGCATTGCTCTGTTACACCCTTTGAATAAGGGGGCAATGTTCGTGTTTTTCAATGGAAGTGAAATTTGTCCTGTGCCGAGTGATTTTCTCTGTAGTAAGTAGAGAGACTTGGCAAAACTCTCTTTATATCATACATACATACATACATACATACATAATATATATATATATATATATATATATATATATAATTATATATATATATAATTATATATATATATATAATATATTATGAAGAGAGTATTATCAAGATTTCATAAAGTAAATTACATAAAATTAACAAAGAGAATGATGAAGAGGACAAGGTAAACAAATTATTATTATTATTATTGTTGTTGTTGTTGTTGTTGTTGTGAGCAAGAAAAAGGAATAATTTCCTCGAATGTCAATTTAGGCCTTGCAAGAACGGTGGCACACTGAATCACTTCCCTTGACCCTTTGAGATAAATGCCGTATTAAAAAATAATGAAAAAAAAGTTAGTATTTTATTATTATTATCGTTGTTGTTATTGTTGTTGTTGTTGTTTTTGTTGTTGTTGTTGTTACTATTTTTAGCGAATGAAATAACGTAAATTATTTACGAAATTATTTGTAAAAGTGTTTTCTTGAAAGAAACGCGTCGACCAAAATAGGACGGAACAAATTCGGTTTCATTTTCATGTTTTAATTATTTTATTTATGCGAAGATTTTCTCATTTGGCATTCGATTAAGGAGACGTGTGGCGTTTGGAGGATCCAAATACACGATTCGGTAACTACTCTCACTTTCTCACTTCTGTTAGCAACTTTGTATGATGACGATGTGATGTTGTTGAAATGAATACAATATGGCGTCCTTTCATCCTTTCATTTTTTAATTTTCCTCTCTCTCTCTCTCTCTCTCTCTCTCTCTCTTTCTATCTATTTCCCCCTTTCTCTCACGTTACATTTTACACCTCTCACACTTCTTTCATCTCTCCCCATCTCCGGAAGTCACACCTAGAGTCACGCCTACCGGCAGGCGTTCATTACAGGTGCGTCACACCTTGTTACGGTCGAATCTCGGGGTTTACCTCTCCGAAAGAGCGAAAGTGATCCACGGAATGACTACCGTCACGTCGGATGCAAGATGACGTCACACAGGTCATAATTTTAAATGCGGAACAGATTAATTACATGCGTTTCAAACCAACAAGAGTTATTATTATTATTATTATTATTATTATCATTATTATTATTATCATTATTATTATTATTATTAGTAGTAGTAGTAGTAGTAGTAGTAGTAAATGTAGTAGTTTATAACAGGGTGCTAATAATGCTAATAAAATATTTAACGTTTCTGTATAATTTTAACGCAGAAATACCCCTTCAGCAAGGATAAGATTTTGTACCTGTAATTTGAACAGGTAAATGTTTCGCTTCACTTCATTAATATTTCAGGTAATAAATTTAATTGACTTAAAATTAGATATTTGAAATATTTCATTTCGAATTAAAGGTGCTGATTTGCGTAGAATGAAATCCGTGCGTAGAACCAGATTGTCCGTTTGCGTACCCCGCTTCAGCATAAACCATACAAAATAAATTTTCTATACAGAAGAATCCGCTCAACAGCGGTTGTACGAGTGTGTGTTATACAACAATGTTTCCTGCAGTGTCGTCGTCTCGGGTAATGCACGGATTACTCGTTCACAACATTCAAATATTTACTTTTGAAAAGTTCTTATTAAAAAAAAAATTAAAAAAAGATTTTTAAAATTTGGAATTTTTAATTTAGGTTTCAAATTACAATCGTTCATGTTTCGGCGGACGTGGAATGTTCGATGCTAAATAAATTACACACGAGATCACCTTTCATTTAGTTTTATTGTAATTTTTAACTTGCTTTACATAAATGATTTTTAATTAAAGAAAAGTTTTTATTAAAAGTTTAAAATATTATCATATATATATATATATATATATATGAATAGAAACGACATAAGTGTTAAGGAACGTTTCTGCACACGAGGAGGAGAGATAACGAATAATGAAAAATGAGGCGAACCGCCCGGGAATCGAACCCAGGGCCTTCCAATTGCCGGTTGGCCCTGGTTCGATTCCCGTAACTTTAAGAATCAAAACTTCTCAATTAGCTGTTCCATGATATATATACTGAATTAAAAATAATATATTTTATTATTTTAATTAATTAAAATATTAAGTTAAGAAATTAATAAAAATATATTAATTGCAATTTTTAATCTAAAAAGTCATTAAATTTGAATCATGCTTATCATTCCGTTTCCGGCTTTCATGGGAATAGCATTGTACTTGCAACATATACAGTGTATATATATATATATATATATAATATATACACTGTTGCTCGTTATTATTATTATTATTATTATTATTATAAACATTTTTGTGTCTAACAACATATAAATTCGGTTGTCACCTCGATGGACCCGTCCAGAAGACCATGTCACATGGTAATACAATATACTTTAGTTATACAACCTCTGATACATTTTGCTTTGATTTGATGCGTCACTTCTGAAGGACAAACACCATATTTCCGCCCTTTAATGCGTTAAGAAATTTTCTTTTGCGAAAAACATACATTTTTGTAATTTTTTATTTTTTTTTGCATTAATCTCTAACAAAAAATTAGAAAGACGGAAACTATATATATATTATATATATATATATTATATATATATATATATATATATATATATATATATATATATATATAATTTCTTTGATGATTTCGTATCGTATCTTATATAGTTTTAACTTAGAAGATGTAATAGTTTTCTTTTTTTTATGCGATTACACTGTGATGCGCAGTTGGTAGCGTCATATCTTACATTTCGTTAGATTTTAGTCACAAAAAACATGATAACCAAATTCATAAGAAAATCGTCCATCAAACAAAATCCTTGAAAAAAAAAGTTCGAGTTTGATTAAACATTAAAACGATGATCGGGACATGAATTTCTTCCCCAGAATTTAACATACAAGATGAAGTTATATACGATTCCCGGGGGGAGAAATCGTCAAGATACGACGAGCAGTTTGAGTGAAGCAACCTTATTAAGTTAAGTTGATTGCCCAATATAGAAATATCACATAAATATATTAAGGTCAGTAAAGACACTTGAACTTCTAAACCAAATCTGTAAACGGGATCACCTGAAGATCAGGGCCCCCAGCCTTCTTTAGTTAGCCTTATAAGTAACGAAAATATCACAATTAACCTAACCAAAAGTCAAGGGCGAACAGTTGACCTAACGATTGGTTAGTTTAAGTCGTGAAATTTTCGTTAGTTAGCCTTATAAGGGTAACTAACGAAGGCTGTGGTCCTGATCTTCAGGTGATTCCTGTGAACGTTCTTATGTCAGAAATAATAATAATAATAATAATAATAATATAATATATATGAAATTTTTTAATTCTAATCATTATTAAAGTGAATTAAATGATTTTTTAAGCTTTGGAATAAAAACAGATTTATGACCAAAATCTGTTTAAATTTTAAATGTTAATAATATATGAAATAGCGAGCTAACGACATCTAATCGACTTAACATAAACTCGACAAGTTAGTGTAGGTTAAATTAAGTTAGGGTACGTTAAGTTAATTTTTAGAGTATGGATGTTATAACTTGTCCACCAGATGGCTATAGCCCATAAAGACTAAATATATATTAACATTAAAATATATTTTTAAATGCATTTAACCCAGAAACTTGCCACATATTTTAATACGTGTTCACCAAAAACACTTTATAAAAACGTGTTTGGGCTTCACATATATATATATATATATTTGCGAGTCAATTTGTTTAATTTGAATCATAAAACATACGCATTTGTAAACGTGTTTTGGTGTTTGTTTGCAAATAAATGTAATTTTACGCGTAAACACGTAAAAATACCCTTAGCGATTAAATGTTTTATTTGTGTAATTGTTATTCTTGACTCCGGAGGGAAAAGTTTTAATGAAAATGGATATAAGATAACAGTGATAAGAAAGCAATAAAAGTTTCGCTTTTGGTTATGAATGAAAATATTTTTAGAAAATTATTTAAGTCTTCTTAGTCTGCGGATGTTTGTGGCTGCTCAATTTTTTTTATTTACCTGAAGAAAGGCGCTGAAAATTTGATAATAAAACCCCACTCCAATAGACAGAGTTTATTTCCACAACAGTTTCGATGCCACTGGCATCCTCTTCGGGTGGATCCACCGAAGAGGATATCAGTGGGCATCGAAATTGTTGTGGAAATAAACTCTGTCTATTAGAGTGGGTTTTTATTATCATATTTTTTGCATTTGCGCTGAAAATTGCTCTCTAGAAAAGTGATACACCTTTCTGATCGAAATCTCTACGATAGACAAGCTCAGCGACCGAGTGCTGTTTAACATAAATGTATTTTCAGGTTAGGTTAAGATACGTTAGGTTAGGTTAGAGTAGGTTAATTTAAGTTAGGTAAGGGGGAGCGAAATACGATCGTTCAGTTTGTCGGTTATAGAGAATTCGATCGGAAGAATGAAGAACCTCTAAAAATTAGTTGAAAGTAGGTTCACGACTACTTGCATGTTAAATTAGTCATTTAACATTACGAAATTATGTCAGTTTTATATATGAAAAACAGTTTTATGGACTCTGAAATGATAAGTTCCTCATAAATTAAAGTTTCAATTAATGTACAGGGTGTCTCAAAAGTCCGGAATTATAGGAAATATTTTTAATGTGTGTATATATATATATATATATTATATATATATATATATATATATATATATATATATATAATAAAGCAAACCTTCATGCATAAGACAAACGAGGAGGAAAACAAGGTAGCAGAAAACAAAAATAACCCAAAATACTTCTACACTTTTGCGAAAAGGAAAATGCAGTGCAAAGAGAGTATTGGTCCGTTGATAGACCGGGAGACCAAACATACAAATGACCCCCAAAAATGAGCGGACTGCTTAAGGAACAATTTAACTCTGTGTTTAGCACCCCTAAGTCCGAAATGAAAGTAGAAAACGCAGACGAATTTTTCGACATTGATACAAATCAGCCAAGGACAAATTCTGGCACAAACCTATTAATGGACTTAGAGTTCTCGGAAGGAGATGTAATTAAGGCTCTATCACAGATGTGAGACAATTCGGCACCAGGGCTAGACACATGGCGTGCCACATTTCTGAAGAAATGTAAAGAGAGCATTGCCAAACCGCTATACTTACTATGGAGGAAATCACTCGACACAGGAGAAATTCCACTGCCATTGCCCCTTTATTCAAAGGTGATAACAGAGCAATGCCCAAGAATTATCGGCCGGTAGCTCTCACCTCACACCTTATAAAGTGTTTTGAACATATAATTAGAAGCGAGACTACCTACTACCTACAAGAAAAGAACTTATACAACCCAAATCAACATGGTTTCAGTGCTGGAAGATCATGCCTATCACAGCTATTAGACCACCAGGAGAAAATATTGGAAACACTGTGTCGAGGACAAAACATAGATGTAATATATACTGACTTTGCTAAAACCTTCGATAAATGTGACCATGGAATTATAGCACATAAACTTAAGAATACAGGAATTACTGGAAAGTTGGGAAGATGGATATTTAATTTCTTGACGCAAAGAACACAAAGAGTGGTGGTAAATGGAGTCAAATCAGAAGTCTCGGAAGTAGAGAGCTCTGTCCCACAAAGAACAGTAGTAGCTCCCTTGCTGTTCATAATAATGATTGCAGATATTGATGCAGATATCAATGACAGCATTGTATCATGTTTCGCAGATGACACAAAGATATGCAAGGAAATATTGAACGAAGGTGACATAGAAAGATTACAAAACGACATTGAAACATTATTCCAGTGGGCAGAAGACAACAATATGAAGTTCAACGAAGAAAAATTCCAACTTCTAAGATATGGTAATAACAAGGAGATACAGAAAAAAGGGTACGAAACTGTGCTCTCTGAATTCTGCATCGGACGACATTATTACTCCAAGATCCCTGACTTGTGGATTTGGTGTTATCTGTTTGGTTTGCACTATAACATCGAAATTACAAGGCCTAGAAAAATAATGGGAATCATCTGGAAGAGCTTCCGCAGCAGAAAAGCAAACATCATGCTCAAATTATGGAAGAGTCTAGTCCTACCAATAATTGAGTATTGCTCAGTACTCACAAGCCCATACAGAAAACGAGACATTGCGAACATTGAAGCTATACAAAGGACCTTTACGTCTAAGATGAGGAAACGGAAGGTGAAGACTACTGGTCTCGACTACGATCCCTGGAACTCTACTCTCTCGAAAGAAGGCGCGAGCGGTACACAATAATATACATATGGAAAATACTTGAGGGCTCCGTCCCTAACCTTAGAAATGAAATAGAAATAAACTGGAATGAGAGAAGAAGCATATTTTGTACGGTCCCAGCTGCGGTGGAACAAGGGGCCATGAAAACGAAGATGGAAAATACCCTCAGAATAAGAGGCCCAAAGCTTTTCAATGTCCTACCAAAAGAAGTGAGGGATCTCCAGCACACCGACCTGAATAACTTCAAAAACCAGCTGGACAGATTCCAGCGCAAAGTCCCTGGCCAGCCATGCGTGGCCGGCAACAAGGACAGGAGGAGATCAGACAGCAATTCCCTCCTTCACCAAATCCCGCAAATGAGGCGGGATACTGCAGAGGGGTCGACCGTAGGTCGATCCTGAACCGTCATTCGAACTCACCTAAAGTAACCTAAAGTGTAACCTATATATAGGCTGTAACCCTTTTATGTACTTCAGTGTTCCTGAGGATGTCATTAGACGAAAGCGCTTGAGCACCATTTTGTGTTTCCTTTTCTTCGTGGTTTTATTCATCATATATATATATATATATATATATATATATATATACAGGGCGTCCCAAAAAATTATACACACTTTAAATAATTATAAAGGCAGTGTTTATTAAAATACATTTCATTTTCAAAATGTAATAGAATCTACAGACATTATTTAATTGTTTTGTCAACGCCTGTTTTCAAACTGACGTCCGTTCTGGTCCAGGCACTGCTGATAACGCGAAGCAATGGAATCGCAAACATCACGAAACATTTCGTTTGGTATTTGTGTGCATTCTCGTTCAATGGCTGCTCTCAATTCAGCGACTGTTGCAGGTTTTATAGCGTAGACTTTGTCTTTTAAGTATCCCCATAAAAAAGTCTAGTGGTGTGAGGTCTGGTGAACGCGGAGGGTATTCTACGAAACCCCTTCGTCCAATCCACATCCACATCGTGCCAAGTACCACTCGCAATACTCCACTCTTCGGTCCGGATATCTTCATTAATAGCATGGACTAATCTTGGAATGTAACTTTTCCATTGACAGCGCTTCAAAATGCGTTGGACAGACGATTCTGAAATTCCTACCTCACGACTCGCTTGCCGCACAGATTTTCTTGGACTTTGGTGATACGTTTCCAGTACTCTTTCTTGCTTTGTGGGGCTTGTCGATGTCCGTGGTCTTCCGGAACGCTTCTTGTGGACATTCTGAACAGTTCCATCGGCTTCAAACTTATCTCTAATTCGAGTGATGGTAAGTCGCGTTGGTGGATCTGTTTGAAACTCCCTCCTAAACTGTCTTTGCACTTTAACTGCGTTTTCACACTTCCAGTAGCATTTTAGAATGAATTTCCTTTGTCAAAGCTTAGTCTGACTGCCATTATTAATTCTAATGGGTTTAACTTGGAAAGAAAGAAACATCAATTGAGCTATCAGCTGTTAAAGTGTGTATACATTTTTTGGGACGCCCTGTGTGTGTATATATATATATATATATATATATATATATATAATATATATATATTATAATAATATTATAATATAATTAAAAAATAAATATTCTTATGATTCCGAATTTTTTAAACAGCCCTTATACCAAAGACAAAGACACGTTTCCAAGAGACTTATTTGTCTTTGCAAATATCTGATGAGTTTTACTTAAATTCACTAAAATACACGTCTTTCTGGTCGCCATCTATAAAAGGGTTTTATTCATAAAATATATTATATGTGTGATGCACAAAAAGTTGTGCCCAAAATGTAATTCTTGTTTTTCACTCACCTTCCATCATATATTGGGAATATATTGTAACATTATTCCAAATATCATATATTAAATTTATTACCCATCTTCAGAAGTCCATCGGAAAACTAAACACGTCCAATAAAATATGTGTTCGAAACTGTGGTTCAACTGAAAACGCTATTTTTACACAGTAAGAGAGAGAGAGAGAGAGAGAGAGAGAGAGAGAGAGAGAGAGAGAGATCTACATGTCTTTATAAGTAAAAATCTACAGCTAACAAAACAAACTTTGGGTTGAAAAAAAAATTTGAAAGTTCTCCCATTGTTTATTTTGCACAAGCTGTTGTCATCCGCCTTCCTTTAGTTCAAACTGGAAGCAAAGACTTTCGAAAAATGTTGTCATCTTCCTTAATTGATAACTGAAAATAATTGTTTACTAATTCGGAACTCATCCGCTTACCGAGCATTTTGGAGAGATCGGCGTTGTGTAAATCGGGATTTTCGTCCGCCAGTTTCTTTCGTTCCACTCTTGCCCACACCATGAAGGCATTCATTGGTCGGCGAATGCGAGCTCTTCGCGCCGCCCGCGCTCACCCACGCCCCCACGCCCCCGTCCCATCGGTGACCCACTCCAGGGTAAGGGTCTGGCCCTCGGCCAGGACCATTGGTATGGGTAGAATGCGAAGGATGGTGTCCTAAGGGAGGGTACATGATGCCTCCGTTGGGGTAATGCGTAAATAAAGAAGTGCCGCCCCCAATGGTTCCAGCTGGGTAAGAGCCACCCAGAAGGCCTCCGAACTGTAATGCACACCCCCCCACAGAGTCTGTGAGGAAAGTAGAAGGGAAAAACCCCTTCGTACTCGATTAGAGGACTAGTGGAAGGGGCGGAATGGGGTAGGAGACCGTAAGGGCCGACGGCGCACTCACCTGCAATAGAAAAAGTGATGGTTCTGCTTCACAATCGCAACATCCCTAACTAAACCATTGACAAAACTTGGAAAACAACTGCCTCAACTTGGCGTAAGATGATATGATTGCTAATACAAAAAAATAAATTAAAATTGCACAGACCTATGAAAATGTGGGACATCGCTGTAGTTACGTGAAACATTTATTGCAGTTTGTATATTTTTCATTTAATTTATTATTAATTTCATCATTAAAGAGTTATGTTAGACGTGTTAACTGATATATATATATATATATATAATTTATTATTTTTTTTATTATTATTTTTTTTCAAACTGTAGCGAAGGGATTTATTTATCTTATCAGGAAATTGAAGCCAAAAATTATAACCGGACGGAGATTTCAATGCATCTTAAGATACCTATCAAATTTTATATTCATGCATATTAGTTGTGTATATATATATATATATACAGTGTATATATATATATATTATATATATATAGAGAGAGAGAGAGAGAGAGAGAGAGAGAGAATTTTTATTTCAGCTCACAGTGCTTTACGTGTTGAGTAAAATACAGAAGGGAAAAGCGAAATATTTAATTTAGCGAGAGTCATTTTGTGTCATTTAATTAAGATAATTTCAAAACGGTGTTGATCCCAAACCAAACTGAAAAAGGAAGAAGATAAAATATTAATAAGGTTTTAACGGAACACGTTTTGCGTAGAACATGTTTTCATTATGGATTCCTTATAAATCATTGGTTTTATAATCAAACATGCGAATTAATTCTCTGTCAAAGCGGCATTCCACGAAGATGCATTGACATCAGGACACGCGATAATTGAGAACTTTATGTTGAATCATGAGGGGAAAATTTCTTTTTAGGTGTTAACATTGGATAGGTTTGGATCAATGTCACATCCCAATGTCTAATCCCAGTGGTTCACACGTACATACACATACATTCATACATATATATAATATTATATCACACACACACACACACACACACACACAATTTATATATATATATATATATATATTATATATATATATATATATATACTCGTGTGTGTGTGTATATATATACTAATTTTCATGTTTTCATAATGTAAATAAATAAATTCTTCAAATAAGCTGATAAAAAATTATTGCTGAATATTTAATTGCCGGAGTGTGTATTTAGTTTTATTATTATATTATATTTTGTCAAGGATTTTTACAATTCTTTTGTAGCCGAAAGTTAATTGTTGTCAACCTGTTTATATATACACTGTATATATATATATATATATATATATATATATATATATATATATATATATATATATATATATATATATATATATGTGTGTGTGTGTGTGTGTGTAGAGAGAGAGAGAGAGAGAGAGAGAGAGATGTTTGTTTTGATTAGGCTTAACCTCCTTTGCAACATCTAAGGTCATATGACGGATGGGACCATATATATATATATATATATATATATATATATTATATATATATATATACAGACAGCCAAACACACACATAGAGTTATATTCAATACAGGTAGGGAGCTACTGTATATAGGTATATGAACATAATGAAAAAGATATGGGTGAAATAACATATGATGATGATGATGATGATGATGATGATGATAATGATAATGATGATGACGCTGTAAAAAAAATGCTGCTATCCGGGTACTAAATATGACACAGTAGCTAAAAAACTAAACTATTCCTTTACTGTAGAAAGGAGGACGAAGTCTTTTTCTTAATACTTTGTATTATTATTATTATTATTATTATTATTACAATATTCTCAAGAACTGTGAATGAATAAAGAGAAATGTCGCGTGGAAGAATCGTTAAAGCCATTCCACAAAGAGTCCTTCACGTTGATGTACATTTACGGATCATCCTGAACTTCCCTCACACGTTTGACACCACAAACATTTGCTGACTGCAAACTCGGGTACCCTTCTCGTTTTACACAGTGTTAGTAAATGTATCATTGTTGGAAACGTTTACCAAGTTAGAATTCGTTCGTTTAATGCCAGAATATATATATATATATATATATATATATGTGTGTGGTGTGTGTGTGTGTGTGTGTGTGTGTGTGTGTGTGTGCACGCACGCAAAGGAAGATCGGCTTGTGCTCATATTTATTTGGTGCATTAAATTATGTCGAACAAATGTAAATACAAATTTTGGTTTTAGACTTGTAAAAAAAGAAACCCGAGAAAATTAAATAACTTTGTATTGTTTTTATGTAAACTTTTTGTTATGAAAAATGTCGTTACAGTACTTGTTCTATTAAAATATAAACACCTAAATAGAAATTTTAACCGAATCCACTGTTATTAATGTTACACACACACACACACACACACACACACATATATATATATATATATATGTGTGTGTGTGTGTGTGTAATACAACTCAGAATAGTCCCCTCATCATGTTTTACTAGAAATTTTCATACATCAATACATATTCGCATTTCGTTAACATACACCAACTCAGTTTAAGGTTAAATTATTTAATCAGACTCACGGTTTAGTTGTTAAATTAACTTAAAATATCCGTTATGTTTTATTTATTTAATTAGAAATGAAACAAATGCATTACATTATTGCAATAATGAGTTATACCTGTTATATATTTTGTGATTCTTAAAAGCGAAAGTTATTCTAATAAACGATTAGTGAGAAGAATAATAGCATGCACTTTCGAGTTAATTAATAAAATTATTAGAATTTCGTTAGTCTTCATTAATTAATTAAGACCAGCGAATGGTTTCGGAAGACATCTTACCTCCATTCACTGATACCATATTCATATAATATAATATGCTTTAACTTTTAACGCAAAACTGAGCTGCTAAGCTAACATTACATTTCAGCACAAGGTAAATATACTAAAAATATTTACAGTAAACACCAAACTATACAGATAACGAATTTATCCTTTTCAAAGTGAAGTTCGTATGTCTTCCACTCTCCGCTGAAGGGTTTTCGAGTAAGTAAATTGGTTTAAAACAAAGTTTTTTAAATAACGCGAGTAGATATTTAGTTTGTGAGAACACTTTCTGATATCTCGAGAGCTATACCATTCGTCTATTTTCTGTAACACCTTTTAATACGCGCTCCGATTACGAGAGAGGATAACGAGGATGAGATTAAGAAAGGCGAGTAACGTTTGAAGGTAAGCTCAAACCCCGTTGCAGGCGGCAGATAAGCCGTTTGCTCACTGAGCTTGAACGAAGAAGCGCCTTGACCGATCGTAACTAATCTTTCTTTGCAGAGATCAGTGACCAACCACGTCTCTTCACCGCTTCATATGCTCCTCCCTTCATCCCTCCTTCACTCAAAAGTAATTTTTTTTTTTGGTATCTTCGATAGGATACCCAGTTCTTCTGGTGTCAATATCTCTCTTTAATAAACATGTTGATTTTAAACATATTTGAACATAATCTTTTATCCTGTTAACGAAAGGTATTAAAAATTTAGTGAAGTTTTAAATTTTTTTTATAGGAGATAAAAACAATTCTACCAGTTCTGGGTACGACAACTGTGCCCCACATTAAGCAACTGCCTCTGAGATGCATCCAATCGCTGAAAGGCTAAATGCCCGCCCATTCCCTGCATCTCGTTCCGCCCTTTGGAGATAGAAAACTCCCACGGAACATGCATGATAAGGGCACAAGCTCTAGAATGAGATCACTTCCTCTCGTTGATTTCAAGAAGATCCGCAATAAAGGAATGCTGAGGTGAGGGGAAGAGCCATCGCTGATAAGCCGACTTCTCTCGCACGGAAAAACACATCTATGGAGCCACCCATTCCTCGAACAATTTTAGAATAAGTTGTCTTTATTTTAATCGTTTATTTGCTTAAAAATGTCCTTCCAAGTGCTTTGTGGATTTAAATTTATTTTCCCTCTAATTTTTTATTTCATTGCGAGCAATGGTTTAAATGTTTAGTTAAAAAAATGAATATTTATTTTTTTTATCTTTGATCCTCCAAGTTTCGTCTTTAAATATTCATTTATTTCATACTTTTCTAAACAAAATATTATTTTAATATATATATATATACTGTGTGTGTATATATATATATATATATATACTAGTTAAACTCTTTCAAGATAATATTTAAGTTAAATATAATGAAATTTTATGCCGAGAAGACGAACCTAAAGACGTCATCTTTTTTCACTCAACAGTTCGTATATTATAAAGTCTCCTTTTAAGCGTCACTTTTTTCACTTTTATACGCACCAATAGACGATATAACTCAGTCGATAACGCTTAACAGGTTAAGTTAATTTCTGTAGCAAATAAATGCCTCACGGATCACAGTCATTTCCCATATATTTAAATGTCCACATATCCTTATAACTTTGCCACGTATATCATATATTTCGTAACATATATATATATATATATATATATATATATATATGGATGAATGATGCATGGATTATTTTTTAGACATAAAATTCAAATTGCATTCAACTGCACACTTTATGGAGAAGCGAGGACTCCAACAGGTCTTTGAATAATCAAGCATTAGCTTAACGAAATAAAGGAAAGATATTGACTTATATAAAGTTTTAAATACTAACATTTCATAAGCTTAGATTCATAAAATGGCAGTTTTTGTACATAAATAAGGAAGGCACGATTAAAGTACAATTACTATTCGGATTTGCAAAAATGGGAAATGAAAAATGAACCTTTTATCATGTAAACTGTTGTGTTGTGAAACGTTAACTATAATTATACAAAATTATGCTTTAGAAATAGTGGCAAAACATAAACATATAAATCTTATCTCCGACACGTCATAACGGAACATCCAATTATACAAAGTATACGTTTCATATATATATATATATATATATATATATATATATATATATATACAAGAAACCGACTCTCTATTTTAACAGGCCAACTCAAGAGGAGGGACAACAAGCTTGATCTTCGTGAAATGAGAAATCATCGCATGGAACATTTGAAAGGTTGAAAGGTATATATATATATATATATATATATATATATATATATATATATATATGTGTGTGTTGGCGTAAAAGTTACGAACCATAGGCACATTTTAATAGTTTATTTTAATATGTGTTTTGTTCTTTTCAGATTTGTTGTTGAACCTATGGCACAGAAATTGACAATAGATGAACAGGTGGAGATAGTTTTACTGTGTGCAAGGCGTGGTAACACACACACCGATCAGTTGCTACTGCTTTTAATGACAAACACCCTGAGAGGCCGCCAGTTGTTCAGCTATCAGTTGGAAAACTGTTCACTCGCTTCAAAGAAACGGGAAGTGTTCATGATCGGCCGCGTAGTGGTCGGCCAAAAAGTTCAACCGATACAGCAACATCACTAACGGTACTCAATCACCTCGAAAACAGCCCACGTAAGTCCTTAAGAAAGTTATCATAGGAAACAGGTGTCTCCAGAAGATACATTCAACGAATTCTTACAACAAATCGTTTCCACCCCTACAAAGTCCAACTCGTTCAGGAACTGCACGGTGACGACACAGACCGTCGTGTAGAGTTCTGCCAGTGGTTTCTACAACATCGACAGCTTCAACGAAGGATCCTGTTCAGCGACGAAGCGATATTTCACCTCAGCGGCCGTGTCAATAGGCATAATGCACGCTATTGAGCCAATGAGAACCCCCACTGGATGGAGGAAGGACATGTGCAATTCGATCCACGAATTAATGGCCACCTAGGTCTCCAGACCTCACGCCTCTTGACTTTTTCTTGTGGGGCCATCTCAAGTCGGTAGACTATGCTGATCGACCCAGAACCATACATTCTCTAAAGGATAAAATCACAGTTGAGTGTGCCAAAATCAGTACCAATGTGTTAAGGAATGTTCAAATATCATGCATTCAACGTGTCAGAAAGTGTCTCCAAGTAGAAGGCCAACAATTCGAATATTTATTATAATTTAATAAAATGTGCCTATGGTTCCTGACTTTTGCGCCACCCTGTATATATATATATATGGTGGACCGGATGTCAATTTTTCAACATCTGCGGATCTTTAATTTCAATATCCGCGGATGCGGATATTTAGTTAATCTATCAATATAATATAGAATTATGAATATATGACATAATTTTTCAAATTTCGTGATATTACTATTATGGCAGGCAATGCATAAGAATTAAAATTAATATTAATGTTTTCATTATAATATAAATAATAACTTTCTCAAGAGTTCCAGCCACAGAAAATTCAATGAAACAAGTTTCATTCAATTTTCTGTGTTACCACGTATTTATATTTCAGGTTTATATATTTGTTTGTTCATTAATAATTAATACTTTACATGAAATGTGCATGACTGGGCCTTATAAGCTACTTTATAAGCTAATTTAATTGTAAATTGCATAATTTATTCGAGGTAATATCCGCATAACATCCGCAGTCAAAAGAGATAGGGTAAATTAATTATATTTTTTCATGTAATTGGTAAGTAATTGTAGCTGACTACCTAAAATGTAATTGTAACTGTACTTAATTACACTTGGAAGATAAGGTAATTGAAACAATTAGTCATTTACTTTTAATTACATTGTTTTTCGGCCTCTCAAGCAGGTTGAAAGCTGTACACTATTTTAATAAAAAAAAATTCCAAGAATATTTTTTCCAAGTTGAATGTTGAAATGTTTGGTTTCGTTCCAAATGTGTTCAAACGTGTTTCAAACATGTCACGAGACCAGACACTATAGCAGTGACTGCACACTTCAAACTGGCAACTAAAGTGCCAGTTTTTTGCCCTTATTATTTTGTTAAAATAATTGCCAGTTCTTTTGTTTTATATTAGTATTTTTTGAGTGCCTTATCTTTGGTTTCATTAGACCATATCACATACATATGTCCAATGTCCAATTGTCCATAGCAAGAACTGCTTGATGAAAAGTACAGTTCCGTGCAATGTTAAATAAAAAAGGTATATTTTATTGACCTAATATTATCTACTTTTCATTGAAGATGATGTCCAAAACTGAAAATGAAATTGAAATACCTACAATTGGTAGAAAAGCATGACATAAATCAAATAGTGTGTATTTTGAAAAAAAATGCAATTCTTTGTAAATGTAATTGTAATTGTAATGAATTATTTTACTAAGTAATTGTAATTCTAATTGTAATTAATTACATTGACCAAGTAATTGCCCCATGCCTGATATATATATATATATATATATATATATATATATATATATATATATATATATATATATATATATATATATATATATAGAATACTTAACGATTGAATAGGGTGTGTGGGGGTCTCTTTTTGTAAAGTAAACATTTAAAAGTTTCTATTAACACTGACATAAAACATTTACTTCTTAATATTTCTTCCTTGTTTTATTTTAATAAAAATACTTTGATTTTCTCTTTTATAAGTTCGTGCTTTGCAAATAAAATAAAAGACGAGCGTAAATATTTATTACGTTTCTTCAACCTTTCAAAATTAGTTGGATTTATAACCATTAATTCTTTAAGGAAAGGATTCTGCCGTTTGAGTATTATGTTACAGGGAATCTGTGTAACTAGGGATTTCATGAAATCCCTAAAATGTTCAGGGATCTCATGTAAGGTTAAGTCGTGATATTTTCGTTAAACCCACGGGAAAATTATTGAATGCCCGGTTAGGTCAACTGTACGCCCTTGACAATTGGTTAGGTTAAGTCGTGATATTTTCGTTAAAACTAACAAAAATATCACGACTTAACCTCACATGAAATCCCTGGACATTTTAGGGATTTCATGAAATCCCTAGTTACACAGATTCCCCGTAACATATACATATACATAACGCTATAACGATTAATTCCCACTCAATGTGGGAATAATTCCCACTCAATGTGGGAATAATTCCCATTTTTATCCGCGGTCCGTGAGTGATAATACTTGAAGTTAGAATTCCAAAATAGAGAAAAGAGTTCCCTGATTTTGGAATGGGTAAAGAGAGACAGTGATGCAACTGCGGGTTCGAGAGGTATTTCTATAAAATATCACGCTTAAAGTGGGAAATCGTTTATACAGTGGGAATGTGAATGGATTAATTTGAGAAATGACTTCTTTAAAAAGAGTCTCACTCGTGGATTTCTCATTCTTGCGCGAAAAATTAAATGAGAAGTTTGGAAAGTGGCACTCGAGTTAGAGTGCCTATGAAAATGGGTTAATGGCATGGCTTTTACAATATCTTTGCGGAAAAGGGCATGCGTATAAAGTACATATTTTGTTCCCAGTCCAGAGTCCAGATTTAAAAACTTAAATTTCTGCACCAAAAGTGTTAATCTAATCAACTAAATTCAACGTCATATTTCGACCTTGAGAAATGTTTCTTTTTCTGCTGTGGACTTTAAATCATTTAAGCAATTTTATCAAACAAAAATTTGAAACGAAAAGAACAAAGGTATTTCTTTTTTTGAAGTTTTTTTCACGAAATGGTTTACACCAAAGATCGTCAACTTGCGGCACGTCGCTTCGTCAAAACACTCGATAATGAATTCTGAAAAGTACGTTTTCTTTCTAGCGTATTTTAGTACTTAATTGAAACAGTAAAACTTATTTTAACTTTCCTCTAATTTCTTTACCCAGTACTGTAGGGGATGAAACAGTGCCTATTTTTCTTAATGTTATTTCTAATTCCTTAATTCAAAAGGATTGCCGCGGTACAGGTAGTAAGCAATGCTCATCCCAATCGAATTCAAATGCGTAAGTATATTTGCGCACGAGTTACTCACGATAACGGAATAAACAGAGCTTTTTCTACTCCTAACTGCTTCTACTCCTAACTTTCAACATTTTCTACTCCACTGAAACGACTCAACTCCTCAAAATTAAACAAAATGCGAGCATCATTACGGGGTTGTAATTGATCCACAACACACGTTTTAATCTTTCATTTTTTTTTATTTTAGTTATATTTTAACTTTATAGTCGATGAATTTTATATGAGTAATATTAACTATTAAACAATTTAAAAAGTTTTAATTGCAAATAATGCTATGAAATACTTTATAGTGTCTCTTTTCACACTCAAATTATTATGGACGCAAAGAGAAAATTTTATCACGTAAATTGGGTCGTCGTAAATCGTCCTTTATTAATGAATGAATGAATTATTATTATCGTTATTATTATTTTGTATTATTATTTTTATTTTTGTTATTATTATTATTATTATTATTATTATTATTATATTTTGGAGATACTGTTAACTGCGTTTTTTTGCCTCCATACTAACAACCAGGGTCAAGTGATATAGGAGGCACAGGGTTTAACGTAGAATTCGAACGACGGATCTATACGCAGAGTCAACGATTCAACTACCCAGATCCAATGTCGCTTAAATTTGCTGATGTACGGGGAAGCAGCGTTGCAGTACGGCCAAGAAAGTAGCTCTGCTCTTAAGTAATTGGTTCAGTTTTCATTAGAGTTTAATTTTAATTTAAAAAAAAAAACCTGAAAAAGGTAATCAAGATTCGTTTTTTTTTCTAAACTGGTTTTTAAGATGAATTTAAGTTTGTAATTAATTAATGTCATTAATTAAAGTTTTATTATTAAGTTAATTTTAATTCCATTCGATTAAAGTATTCCTATTTTGAAGTGGAACACTCGACTAAAACATGTCAATTAATTACATTAATTACAAACTTAAACACACACACGCACACACGCACATATATATAATATATATATATATATATATATATATATATATATATAAATTAACTTAATATATATATATATATATATATTAACTTAATTTATAATTTAATTGTTTATCCTGTTTACTTGGTTAAGTGTAAATTGAACACAGTAAATACTCGTTCGTGCCACACGTTGCATACCCCTGTTTTACATTATTTGAATAGTCACTTTCAGAAAATGGTTAAAAAAATCCACACATCTACGCCGTTCTGCAGAAGAGCAACAGGGTACATAAATATTCAAGTATGAAAATGATCTGTATAAGGTAAAAGATAGGAAACTCATTTCTCCACGACGAGGGGCGGGGTGAGTGAGCCCCAAAGGTTGCGGTTTACCCGAACATTAATAGGGTAAGCTCCTTGCCACCTCAACTCAAGAGCCAGCAAGCCGGAGCGAACCAGACACTCACCATTCAGAGTCTGCCACTGTAACCACTAAGTTATTTGCCGCACAAAGATCTCTCTCTCTCTCTCTCTCTCTCTCTCTCTCTCTCTCTCTCTCTCTATATATATATATATATATATATATATATATATATATATATATATATATATATATTCACTGAGCTTCCTGAAACACAGGTATTATTTATTCAGTACCTGATTTGCAAACAATTTGTATTTTCATAGATTATAATCTGTCTTGTGTATATTGTTGTCTGTGACTCGTGTTAAAAGGATAATTCTAGATCGCTTCCATAAGATTCACTTCATGAATCTATAATCTGTATACACGATACAACTACAGAATGCATATTAAATCATATTATATATATATATACACAAATATATATCAGTATTTGTGTAGTTCTTAAATTATTTATCATAACGGTAATAATCTAATAGTGTATTTCAGTATATAACCCTGTAACCATAAAGCTTTCCGCCACGTTACTCTCTCTCTCTCTCTCTCTCTCTCTCTCTCTCTCTCTCTCTCTCTCTCGGATTACCTTAATCTCGTTGTTATACAGTCACTGTACGCGCGCACCTCTCCTTCAACGTGTTGATGCCAATATAAATTCAAGAAAAAGGAAACAGAATGAAAAAACAAGACAAAACTGTTCCCTGGCGAAGCCCCAAAGAAATCCGGCGACCAGATAGCGGTAGCAGAAGACATTGAAATATATACGGTCAGCTTTGATCGGAGTGATAGCGTGATGATGGGTGATACTCACGCACGAAAATTAGCGAGTCAGAAGAGATTGTCATTGAGATAAGGTGTAAGGTGAAATAAACATATAGCACCCAAGGTCATAACAATATATATATATATATATATATATATAAACAGTATAAAAAAAATTCAGCGGTGAGCCGCGCTGAAAAACCAAAAAGAAAATAAATAACGACAGTGTCTTCCTCAGATGTAAAAACCAAGTAAAAACGAGGGAGATGAAACGAAAGCTTTTCATTCGTCAAAGGATAAAAATAGATTTTTTGTAAATCAGATTTTTCCATTTTAGCTTATCCTGTTTTACTTTACTCTTTTTTTATTCTTTGTTTTCACTCTTTGTTCTTATTTTTTAGTTTTATTCTTTGTTTTTCTAAGTGTGGTTTGTTGTTTCTTTACAGTTTATTTACGGTTATTTTTCCGTTATTTTCAACTAATTATACCTTTGGGGGGTATAATCCTTTGGTTAGCTTCCGCCCGAATTGTTCATTCTGACGAAGGGTCAAGCTTTTCACTCCACCTTAGACCTACAGTTTAACGTGGAATCCGAACCACGCCCCACCAGCAGCCCAGCGTCTAGGCCGCCCAGGGTACCCATTTATCTACCAACCACTTTCTTTGTTGTGTGAAAGGATGAACAGCTGGGTTTTGCTGTGCGCCGGCTGCAGTCACCTGGTTTCGAACCCGGGGCCGATGGATTCGTAGTCAGCGACGCTAACCACTATACCACCGAGGTGTATCTGTGTAATTAGGGATTTCATGAAATCTCTAAAATGTTCAGGGATTTCATGTAAGGTTAAGTCGTGATATTTTCGTAAGTTTTTAACGAAAATATCACGAATTAACCTAACCAATCGTCAAGGGCGTACAGGTGACCTAACCGGGCATTCAATAATTTTCCCACAGACTTAACGAAAATATTACGACTTAATCTTACATGAAATCCCTAGTTACACAGATTCCCTGTAATATATATATATATATATATATATATATATATATATATATATATATTATATATATATATATATATATATATACTGTATATTGAATAAATATTGGGTAATAAAAAATTACCAATTAATTTTGCGCCATTATTTCTTGACCACCCTGTATATTCAACATTAAGCGTTAATATGATCTCAGCGTGTCAAAAGAAGGGTTTTTTTTTTTTTACATTATTTAGTCACTTTTAGGTTTATATTTTAACTAAAATTACTTTTAAGCAACATAAAAAACCCCGAGGCCGGTGGGTTTTTGGTGAACACTTAAAACGATCGTGTGTAATCAAGAGCAGAGAAAAAGATTCGTGTGTCGCGTGTCGCCGGAGAGGCTATTGCGAGAGCGTCCCACTTTTATCCCAAAAATTATGCTATCCGCTTTCATTTCAAAACTTGGAAAAAAAATCTTTGACAAATCTCTCGTTTTTGTTGAACGAGGGACCAAGGTTAATGCTGCGTACTATCAATTAATCCTTGAGAAGCATTTGCTCGTCAGTCGTGATAAATCAGGAAAGCGATTCACCATCCAACAAGATGGGGCAACTAGTCTTACGGCAATCTCGACTGTGTCTTTTCTTCGGGCTAATGTTCCGGACGTTATTGAAAAAGAATACTGGTTTCCGAATAGTCCATATTTAAATCCACTGGACTATTCCATTTGGTCCGTGCTGCGGGAGCTTGTTCACGAAATCCCATCGAAAACGTAACATTATTACGCCAGGCGATCGAGAGAAAAGTTATCGCAGAGGTTTAGCGATTGTGTCATTGATCAATGACGCTCAGCTTGAATTCAGCAAAACGGTGGACATATTAAACAATTACTCTAATATAAGTTTAATTTCCCTATTGTCAACGGAAGAAATGGATTTTCTTTTAGTAAATGCAACAGAAAATTGTACACTTTTGTTTTAGAAAAAAAATTTAATCCGTTTATTTTCCCACCATTTAATTTCAGTTAAATGCTCTTCATATATTCAACGAGACTTTTACTTGAAATTTTGTACACAAGTCTTAAATGAGTTGTACTACGCATTGTAGAATTTTAATCAAATAAACAACTCTCAGCCAAAGTTACTGGAAGCTATTGAAGAATAGGGACCCCAGCCTTCTTTAGTTAGGCTTATGAGGCTAACTAACGAAAATATCACGACCTAACCTAACCAATCGTTAGGTTAACTGTACGCCCTTGACGATTGGTTAGGTTAGGTCATGATATTTTCGTTAGTTAGCCTTATAAAGCTAACTAAAGAAGGCTGGGGTCCCTATTCTTCAATAGCTCCAGTTACTGACATTGAACGAAGAACTTACTTGTTTGGCCCATCCTGTATATTAATTAATAAGAAAAATATGACTAATTATTTTTAAAGCATTGTTTCTCAAACACCCTAATTTAATTGTCACATTACTAATACAAATTGGTACTTTGCTAATAGTAAAATGTTAAGTAGTGTAATTACAGATGCATATTTTTAATTTATTATTAATTATATATCAATAAGTACTTTAATACAGTATGGTTGGGATTTTGAATACTGCCTACGTTCCTGTCCGTGAGTGCGCCTATTAAAAATGTAGAACGGCGTTGAAAATTAAATTATTAGATATCCTCAGGGGCAGTATTTCTCAGCCGGAGGCTCGTCAGAGGTGCTCAGAAGGGTTGTGGTGCTTAGGAAAAATAAAAATCATCCTTAATGGGAGGAAAATAAAATTTTATTTTTCCAGCGAAAACCAAACAAATATGTAAAATTAGGGAGGAATTATTTTTTAAATGAAACACTAATATAATCATATAGATTTACAGTTGAAATTATTTTCTGTTAGTTATAATCTTCTAAACTGTTAGTCTATGTCTTTCAATGTGCCTTACCTGTGCCTGTTTTGCATTTGTTAATCTTCTTGTATTCGGATTAACAGACTAAACACAAAGTAACAGGTCATTACTCCATAGACAGTCAGTTTCATTGCTATGTTTCATTGCAATCATTGACAAGAACCTCAATTCACATAAGTATGAGGTTGCAAATAGAATTAAAACTTTCTATGTTTCAAACGCCAGTTCTGGGTACTCACTTTTCTATACTATCCAAAATGTACACAAGTCTTCTGACAGAAATGACAACTGTAGGGTCTTGTCAGACGAAAGTTGAATCAATTTATCGTGTAGGTGTCCCCCAAGTTCGGCAGACTCTACTACCCTTTCAGTAAAGAGATGAAATATCCATTGTCAAGGGTGAAATAGTTATGGAACTGTTTTTACAGTTCAGTATGTGCTCCAACATCGTTTAGGGAAAGAGAATCGCGAAATTGTTTTTTCAAAAAAGGGTCGCTAACACAAAAATGTTGATAAACACCCTTCTAGGACCTGTGTCTAACATCAATTACTATAGAATCTTTTATAATTTTTACACACATACTCGATATTTTTTCCTTGTTTTTATAACATTCGGCAATTATTTTATTAGCCATACACTTATCTACATTTAGGGTTTGAAATATAAAAGAAGGTGAAAAAGGTTATTAAACTTATGCTGTAGCTTGTAGGTCTAAATTTAATTAAAAAGTCGGTACTTACGTATTATCGAGACTACCAAACTGTTTATTATGTATTTTTGCTCCCGTCATTTTCGTTTAAACTAACGAAAATATCACAACTTACCCGAACTAATCATCAAGCGCGTACAGTTGACCTAACCGGGCAGTCAATTAACCTAACCGGGCATTCACTTGACCTAACCGAACATTTTCATATGAGACGAAGGAACTAAATGATGCTGGTTTCGAACATGTTCTTATCAATTACGGCGTTATTCTCTCATCCTTAACTTGCCCGAAATGTGACAGTGAGTGCCTAATATAGGTTTGCCAGATTTTTCAAATGCCCATGCGGGCCAAAAAAAATTCTGAGGTTTTTTTTTAAGACCAAATTTTTGTTCAAATTGAAACGATTTCTTCAACGGTTACAACGAAAATCAGAAAAATTTTATTACAATAATATTTAACAATTAAACATCGTGAATAAATTGAAATTATTATCATAATATTGAATTTCTAAATCAATTCATCCTTAAAAAATTTGCTTAAAAAATATGTTTTGCGGGACATTTTGAACGCGGGATTTTGAAGCGGGATTTTGACGCGGGATTTTTGGATCAAATGTGGGACTGTCCCGTAAAATACGGGACGTCTGGCAACCCTAGCCTAATATGAAAAGATCAGAAGATATTTAGGTGAAATAACCAATATTAACCTGATAGGTTAATTGAATGCCCGGTTAGGTCAACTGAATGCCCAGTTAGGTCAACTGAATGCCAGGTTAAGTCAACTGTACACCCTCGATGACTGGTTAGGTTAATTGTGATATTTTCGTTAGTTTAAACGAAAATGACGTTTGGTAGTCCCGATAATGTAAGTACCAAAAAGTCTATTTTATATATTTCGAATATACAGTATATCAGAATATTATCTGTTTTTCACAACATATAAAAAAGTAATTTATTATTATTATTATTATTATTATTATTAGTATTATTATTAAAACTATATATTTATTTTCTGTGTAAATGGATTTTGTATTGCATAGAGAAAAAAGTGACCAAAACACACACACACACACACACACACACACACACACACATATATATATATATATATATATATATATATATCATATGAAGTATAGTGAAGTATGTGTCATTTGTTATCTGATATGTGTATATCGGCCAAAGCATACGAGTAAGTATATGACAAGTGCTTTCACTTTTCCTGAATGCTTGACACGGTAGATAAAAAGATGCCATCAAACATTGGCTGCCATTTGGGTTCGAACGTCATCTATATAGCTAATGGATATCAAAACAAAGACACTAGATCAGGTTGGTTGATGATCCAAAACAACTTTCTTAACCTTAAAAAGCCAGTATGGGACCGCACACATAGCGACTAGTGTCGGATCTCCGTAATCCCATAATGAAAATTACATTTATTGATTGAATTAAACAATTTATTGTTACTAAACAATGATAAAAATTAACTCGCGTACAATAAAAGACATCATTTCCAGAAAAAAAATGTATTTTTATCGTAATAAGCCACGTTGTCCTTCTGGGGTTAAGCTTTGTGTAAATCAACATTATTTATTAAGAAATACTGCGAAGTCTCGAACGATATCTTGTCATTTCTGCAAGATATGAGTCACTTGTTTCCTCGAATATGGCGCCACGAAAAACTCCCGACTCGATCCTATCTATATAAAGTGAAGCTAGTTTTTGTTCATTTTTTTACCTCAAAAGTATGTCAGACCGAGCGAGGAATACTTTAAAAGCGGTAAGGAAAATACGATCTCAATTTCAACAAGATGATGTTGCATTTACGTCAAAAGGCGGTTTGCTTTAGACAAAAAGAATCCGATTTGTCAAAGGAAATCGCTACCGATGTTATTTTGTCAACTTACATGCATTGTGACCTCTGTTAAATTAATTAAGAGTTTCTCTCTCTCTCTCTCTCTCTCTCTCTCTCTCTCTCTCTCTATATATATATATATATATATATATTATATAATATATATATAGAGAGAGAGAGAGAGAGAGAGAGAGAGAGAAAGAGAAACTCTTAATTTAGCAAGGAGCTCTCATTGCTCGAGGTGATGAAATGGCATCGGTGCCATATATATATATTTGGTGCCATATATAAATACATATTTGGTGGTACAAAGCAAGAATGGCAATTTTCCATTGCGTGTAGCTTTGTAGTGAAAATATGTAAACGCAGCTCAGACAGTTAAATAAATAATCTAATTGGCTTTAAATTGGAACACTATTTTTCTAAGTCTCTGGAAAGAAATACAATAAATAAAGTTTTCTAGAGTGCATGCAACAAGCTCTCTGTCAAGCCTAAGTGCGCCGCAGCGTGGCAGAAACATTGTTTATGAACAGTACTCCGCATCTTGGCGGGAAAAGTCCGTCTATGCGCAGCAAATTACATATAGTCAAGTAGGCAAGTGGCCTGAAGGCCCTACCCTATTTTTGTGTAATAGTGCGTCATGTTTATGCTAATATTTGTTATCATATAAGTTGCTTGAGTCGTTTCATTTTGTTGTTTCTTTGTTCTGTAAGAGGATATTTACAATATGGTTTTGAGTGAATCAGACCGACGTACTATATATAACCAAAGTTTTGTGTGAAGAGAAAAGTTACTCCGTAAGCCACATTGTCAATAAATATCGTAACTATGGCTGAAAAAAAACACTAAATCTAAGAAATATGACTAGAAGCTTGTTGAAACATTTTTGCACCAAGCTGCTCATTAACAAAATTCAGTTTCTGAAGAGAAACGTTTTACCTGGAAAACTTCACAACACTTAGAATGATCGGGTGTCTGTGATAATGTGGAAAATAAAGCAAAACCAGCATCCGCACGGCTCTTGAAAGAGATGTACCATTTCAGTGGTGCCGTGATGATCGCTGTTGCCGTTTCCTTTGTCGACAAAACTGAACTTATATTCGTTGAAAGAGGCATTAAAATCATCCGGATTTCATTGTAAAGGCTTCTTGTGGCAAATATTGTCTTATATTAAAAATCAGATACCAGACTTCACTTTAATACAATTTAAATCCCATTGACTGTTAAGTTTGGAGAAACACGCGGGAGACTGTGTATCGTGAGGCTAGAATTAACAATGTACAAGAATTGAAAGTGATGATAATCCGCTAACCGCAGCTAATTCAAGGCTCTATCGAAGATTCAACTTCCCATCGGTAGAGGAACTGATGGAACACATATTGAACCCTATCACGACCAACAACTGCTTATGTTAAGAGTGGCAAAACTTGGCTGTGTTCTATATATATATAATATATATACAGGGCGTCCAAAAAATGTATACCACTTTAAATAATTATAAAGGCAGTGTTTATTAAAATACATTTTCATTTTCAAAATGTAATAGAATCTACAGACATTATTTAATTGTTTTGTCAACGCCTGTTTTCAAACTGACGTCGTTCTGGTCCAGCACTGCTGATAACGCGAAGCAATGGAATCGCAAACATCACGAAACATTTCGTTTGGTATTGTGTGCATTCTCGTTCAATGGCTGCTCTCAATCAGCGACTGTTGCAGGTTTATAGCGTAGACTTTGTCTTTTAAGTATCCCATAAAAAAAAAGTCTAGTGGTGTGAGGTCTGGTGAACGCGGAGGTATTCTACGAAACCCTTCGTCCAATCCACATCCACATCGTGCCAAGTACCACTCGCAATACTCCACTCTTCGGTCCGGATCATCATCTTCATTAATAGCATGGACTAATCTTGGAATGTAATTTTCCATTGACAGCGCTTCAAAATGCGTTGGACAGACGATTCTGAATTCCTACCCACGACTCGCTTGCCGCACAGATTTTCTTGGACTTTGGTGATACGTTTCCAGTACTCTTCTTGCTTTGGGGCTTGTCGATGTCCGTGGTCTTCCGAACGCTTCTTGTGGACATTCTGAACAGTTCCATCGGCTTCAAAACTTACTCTAATTCGAGTGATGGTAAGTCGCGTTGGTGGATCTGTTTGAAACTCCCTCTAACTGTGTTTGCACTTCAACTGCGTTTTCAACACTTCCAGTAGCATTTAGAATGAATTTCCTTGTTCAAAGCTTAGTCTGACTGCCATTATTAATTCTAATGGGTTTAACTTGGAAAGAAAAAAACATCAATTGAGCTATCAGCGTTAAAGTGTGTATGCATTTTATGGACGCCCTGTATAATATATATATATATATAATATATATATATATACTATATAATATATATATATATATATATATATATATAATATATATACCGTCTGCCAAAAAAAAAGGTTCACTCAAAAACAGCATGAAACAACATTATAACCAATCATAATGAAACTCATACAGAGCAAAACTATGTAAACAGTATATATGTAGGGGCCTACACCAATTTTCAGATTATTATATTCAAAATAAATTATTTAATGATGTGTTTATGTCAACAAAATTTTGTTGGTGAACATCGCTCCAGTTTTGAATTCTGGGAGTCCAGAAAGGTAGTAAAACTTTGGTAATAAATTTTATTCTCATTTAGTTATAAAATTTAAGATTTGTAAAATATAGGAAATGCCTCCATTAACAGTTTTTGGTCGCCCACTTCCTCTCTTCTTTTGATATTCCAGTCTCGTCAATTTCTTTAGAAGCTTTCCCAAAACCACTAAGAGTCCATCCTTGTTGCGGAATTCGGAGAGTAGTTTCGTTCGTCCCTATTTTCTAGTCTATAATGCTAATTATAATCTATCTTCCTGAAAATGGCATATTCACTATATTTTTA
>JAJOZX010009283.1:47500-117500 GCA_023014485.1 Bathynomus jamesi
AAATAACTTCTGTTATGTTTGCGGAGAATTGACTTTTGCATCACAAAAGCGTGCTATAACCGCCGTGATTAGGAAAGCCTATCACCTTTATTTTGGCTGTAAGATTGGAGATCAGGACAAGAGTTGGGCCCCACACATATGCTGCAATACTTGTGCAACAAACCTTCGCCAGTGGTTGAATCGGAAAAGGAAATCTATGCCTTTTGCAGTGCCAATGGTGTGGAGGGAACCAACAGATCATGTCAGCAATTGTTACTTCTGCATGGTGCCTCCAGTCAAGAAAGGTATTTGCAAGAAGAAAAAGTGGATTTTACAATATCCGAATATACCCTCTGCTATACGCCCGGTACCTCACGGCGAAGGACTACCCGTTCCTGAGCCCCCACACTCATTCTCCCTGGAGTCAGAGGACGAGGAGAATGAAGGAACCTGCGAACTTGTGAGCCTTCAACTTCACAAGACCATGAATTTGTTTATAACTTGACATCTTCTAAACCGCACATGATAACTCAGAATGAATTAAACGACCTTATCAGAGATTTAGAACTGCCAAAGAGTAAGGCAGAGCTGTTGGGCTCCAGATTGCAGCAGTGGAATCTCCTCGCTGAAAATGCTAGTGTGTAAGTTTCGTGACCGTCAAAAAGATTTTGTCCCATTTTTCATTCCAGTTGGTCATGCAGTCCACATGAAGGAAACATATGACAACATGAATTTGCAACTTTAGAACTACATAAACTATGACAAACATCAGTGGCAAGTTTGTGGTGACTTGAAAGTTGTTGCTATCGTGCTTGGACTGCAGCCGGGCTACACTAAGTATTGCTGTTTTCTGTGTGAATGGGATAGTCGGGCTAGGACTTTTCATTCCATCAAGAAGGATTGGCCAATCACATTATCTTAACTTAAGAGACCATCGTAACATGATATACTGGGCTGGGCATTGAATCTAACTTTGTGAGACCAGCCTAACATGATACAGTATGCCGGGCATTTACTCTAACTCTGTGAGACCATCGTAACATGATATACTGGGCTATAACAATATTATCTCTTTTGAATGTCGAATTCGACTGTTGTATGTAACTTATTATATGGACTGATGTACGTAACTTATTATATGTACTGATGTACGTAACTTGATAATAAGTAATTATTATATTTCTCTCAATTATGTTCTTGACGGAAATGAGTCATGATGCTAAAAATAGACTGGAGAATTCTGTCTGGAGAACATCCGGTTGAATTATAATGTTAATCCTATCTCGTGCTGAAAGATTGCCCTCCCGCGTATTTCCACAGGGTAATACTAAGCCTGTGCAAAAGGTATAGAAGTATATGTGTCTTAAAAATGTGAAACCTGGAAAAATAACAAAGAACTAAATATGAGGGATACTGAGGTGAACATCATACATGTGTAGCGGTAGACTGAAATAACTAAAAATATTAGGTAAAGTAAGTGAAATTAATAAGTAGAATAAATATGTATATATAAAAAATAATAATTTAAGAAGACATAAATATAAAGATAAAATTTAAAAATTAAAACATATACATACTGGCCTGATTCGTTTTAGCTGTTCATTGATTCATCGAAGTTGAGTCTAAAAGCTGTTTTGTTGCATGTTGGCAACGTATTGCCATCAATTCCAGTTGGTCATGCAGTCCACATGAAGGAAACATATGACATGAAGCAACTTTTGGACTGCATAAACTATGACAAACATCAGTGGCAGGTTTGTGGTGACTTGAAAGTTGTTGCTATCGTGCTTGGACTGCAGCCAGGCTACACTAAGTATTGCCGTTTTCTGTGTGAATGGATAGTCAGGCTAGGACTTCTCATTACATCAAGAAGGATTGGCCATTCCGACACTCATTGGAACCTGGAACAAAAAATGTTCAGTATCCTCCACTTGTAGAATCGAGCAAGATTTTGTTACCACCTTTACACATCAAACTGGGCGTCATGAAAAATTTTGTTAGGGCTATGGATAAAACAGGGCAGTTTTTAAGCACCTCGGTGGTAAATTCCCAAGCTCAGTGAAGCAAAATCAAGGAGGGTGTATTTGTTGGTCCACAGATCCGCGAGCTTCTTAGAGATGAGGAGTTCGACCGTATCCTAGGTGGTGAGGAGAAGACAGCGTGGAATGCTTTCCGGTTAGTAGCAACCAATTTTCTCGGAAATACCAAAGCTGACAATTACAGGGAGCTGGTGGAAACCTGCTGTTGTCCTATCAAAAATGGGCTGCAATATGTCTTTAAAGATACATTTCCTTCATTCGCATCTGGAATTTTTTCCGGCCAACTGCGGAGCAGTCAGCGATGAACATGGTGAACGTTTCCACCAGGATATCTCAGCGATGGAGAAACGCTACCAGGGGAAATGGAGTCCATCATTGTTAGCAGACTACTGCTGGACAATAACAAGAGATGCTCCAGAAGTTGAATACAAGAGACAAGCAAAGAAGCGACGGGTTGAATCAATATAAGTGACTGCATTATACAGGTATGTTACTAATATATGGTATACATATACGCAAAATGTGTAACTTAAATTTTCTTGGAAACTGTAGCCAAACGACTGTTTTTATGGTCATATTCGTTTTCAGCACCCCAAAATCCATAATAGGAAACACATTTTATCTCCGAAGCACAAACTTTTTCAAAATTTGTAGACCAGTGTAATCAGTTTGCTTGTTATGTACACAAAACACATTCATAATAAAATACTGAGTAAACAGGGGGGCCTATATACCAATCCTTCCCTGGGGGCCAGGGCAGCTCTCGGCGACCCTGGTTATAGTATGTGAGGATTTACGACGATGAAATTTAGCGACCACCACAGTGCCAGTGCCAAGGGGTGAGTGGGAGTGTCAGTGACAAGAGGGGAAAGATGGGGGAGACTGCTGGAGTGAGAGAAAAAGAGGGGAATTAAGAGGGGAATGGTAAAAGGGGAGAAAAGGAGAGCAAAATTTTAATTACAGTTATGTAAACAATGGTATATAAATGTAAACAAAGGGTTTGATAAGGAGGATGTTCATAAGGCAAGAATCAATATAAAAATAAATAAGTTTTTGTGTATATATATATGTGTATATGACGGAGTACTATGAAACTTAGCAGCCACCAAAATATAAAGAGAAATAAATTTGTGTATATATATATATATACACTATACAATATATATGACGGGGGTGAGTGGGAGATGATAAGGGGAAGAGGAAAAAGATAAGGGGGATCTAAATATACACATGAGCCCCCTCCCCCCCCAACCAGAGGGTACCCTCCAATCGGATGACATAATTGTGGGCGTGTCTTAGCTGACTCAGCATTCCTTGTTATTATTATTAGAATTATTATTATTATCCGTTTGGTGTCTATATATGATGACTAATGTCAAGGTGAGTCACTCAAGCGTGTCTCTTAGCAATCTCTGACCCACACATGGGTAAACATTACGCGTGCTAAGTAAAATAAAAAAAATAATATTAATTTTCACCATATATATATATAACGTGGGAGATGCGTCATATCCAGTTATATGTGTGACGTCATACTATGAACTTTACCGACCACCATTTTAATACCAAAAATGTAACACTTAATAAATACGAACAAACAAACAAGAGTTAAGCTTAACCTGGAAAATAAAATAAATATGTGCGTGACGTCATAATATGAACTATAGAAGCCACCGACAACACGATGACACAATACTATAAATATATGGTAGAGGGGAAAGAGGGGGGAAAAGAGGAGAAAAGGTGAAAAAACAAAAAAAAATTCTCTCAAAGGGGTGTTGGGGCTGATAAGAAGTGGGGAGTCTGATAACGAAAAACTAAACATTTTGGGCGTGGCCTAATTATACACACGTGTATGTACGTATATACAGTATATGATGACTAATGTTAAGATGATTCATCCAAGAAGATTTATGACACATGCGAGAGTATACCCCCCCCCCCAAGGGTAAGATGAAATGATAAGGGTGAAGGAGGAAAAGATAAGGGAAGCCTGAATATATACGGTGTGTGTATATATATATATATATATATATATATCTAATGATGAGTTGCACGAGAGGTTACGGTAACCCCCCATGCCTCAGAGGGCAATCCAAATTCGAATAAAATGTGTGTATGGAGGTAAACAACGCATTCTTAAGTTATTGTGAAAACCATTTTTGCTCTTGACATTTCGACTGTTTCATACTAGAGTCAAAAGCTTTTCGAAACCTTCATTAAAATCTTTTTAATATAAATGATAAATTACACTAGGCAACAAATTTCAACTTTTTTTTTGTTACAGACACGTGAACTACTGATTCCTACTAAAGCGCTGATGCTGATTTCAGATCTGATATCAAAATTTCTCTATCACGTCCAGATTTTGTGTAACCGAAAACCCCTCTTTTTCATTTTTTTTCTCACCCGCTTCTATTACGAAAGCCGTCTAATCTACTTTTCCGTGCCACGTTTTATGTTAAGCATACTTAAATAATTAGTGAACAGGGATGTCTTTCCTCCTTTATTCTGGCTTAAGACAGACAGCGGAATTCCGCTGGCGGAGTTACCACCCCTGCGCCCAACCATCCACCCAAAGCGCGTTAGTATTTTGTTGTTACTACTGAAAGGCAAATTCCTGTTCTTAAGTGAAACTTTGGTGTGTCCTCTTCCTTTGTCGCTTGTAGGATGACGAGCTCTCCTTCTGCAGGAACCAACAATAATCTCCCATCATATTTGGGTTGAAATTACCTTGGTATCTGTTTTCCATAACTGAGATCTGGTGGAAGCGCTCACCATGCTCGTCACTTACAGCCCCAAGGTTGGCCGGGAAGAAGTCAAGATGAGAATGTAAAAAATGAATTTTCAAAGACATTCTGCATCCCATTATTTCATAAGATTTAAGCATGTTTTCTACGAGTTTACGGTGGTTTTCAGCTTTGTGGTTTCCAAGAAAATTTTTGACAACTTCAACGAAAGATGTCCATGCTCCTAGTTCATTCTCATTTAGGTTAGATGGAAACGATGAGTCGTGGATGACACTGCGGATCTGTGGTCCAGTGAAAACTCCAGCTTCTAGCTTAGCATCTGTCAATATTCCTTTGAATTTATCCTTTAAATATTGGAAACCACTACCTTGATGATCCATACCCTTCACGAAATTTTTCATAAGGCCAAGTTTAATGTGAAGTGGTGGAAGATGTACTTTCTGAGGGTCAATAAGTGCTGGTGTTTCACATTGTATTTACCAATAACATGTTCAGTTCGAGATGGCCAATCATGTTTTTTGTAGTGGTTCTTGTCATCTCTGCTGTTCCATAGACACAAAAAGCACATATGCTTTGTGTAGCCCAACTGTAACCCAAGAAGTAATGATACAACTTTAAGGTCGCCACAAATATTCCATGTGTGGTCCTTATATTTGATGAGTCTTAGCAGCAGTTTCATCGATTCATAAGTCTCATTAAGGCCAGTGGCATGTGCTACAGGTATTGAAGGTTTTTCATTGCCGTTGTGCAGTAATACAGCTTTAAGGCTAGCTTAACTAGAGTCAATGAACAGTCTCCATTCTTTTGGATCATAGCGACATCCAATCCCTTGCATCAGACCACTGATATCGTGGCAGAAACAAACGTTTTCTTCCTGTAAGTAAAATGATGAAAACTGCAAATGGCGATGGCGGAAATGGGAAACTTTTGTGTTTGGTTGGAGAAGATTAAATTCTTGAAGTCTTGAACCAAGCAACTCTGCCTTTTCTTTTGGTAATTCCAAATCGCAAGCTAAGTCATTTAACTCCGCTTGACTTAACAAATGTGGGGAAATATTTGCATCTGGAACATATATGCCATCTTTCCCTGTTTCTATATCACTAGCAGAATCTTCAGATGAACTGCTGTCTGTTATCGTTGCTGGTGGAACTGGTGGTGGATTTGTTTCATCATGTGGTACTGGTTTCATTGCTGATTCGCAGTTTGGGTACGTGATCTTTGATTTGTTTTTCTTTGTGAAACCAGCAATCTTTGTCAAACAAAAATAACAATCATTGAAGTGATTTTTCGGCTCACGCCAAACCATGGGGACTGAGAACGGCATAGCTTTTCTTTTACCATTCATCCAAGCTATTAACATTGCATTGCACTGTGCACAGCAAATATGTGGTGCCCAGTCCCTCTGTTGGTCTCCTAACTTACAGTCAAAATAACACTTGTAGGCAAGTTTAATCTTTGTTGTTATGTTTCTACGTTGTGGCTTAGGTGTATATTGTCCACAGACAAAGCAGAAGTTGTCTGGGTGATTTACACAAGCACGTCTATTTGATGCCATTTTGAATTACCATACAATATCTGAAAAAACGTAGAAAGTAATTATTACGATGTGCAAAATAAAAAGAAATACACACCGTAGTACAAAACAAATGCTATAAAAACACACAAGTCACCACAACCTGTCACTTGCTCATCAGCAGAGAGCTTCAACAACCGTTCTGCTTGACTGTCACGTAGCGACTGACCGTTGGGCCGTTGCCAGTTACTATGCTCTTGACTCAGTGTTGCCAACTCGGGATAAATTTTATTTATCAAAATTGTTCGAATTTGTATATAGTTGGCAAAAAAAATTGCTTTAACCTTGAAAAGCAAGTTTCATATTACTGGCATTAAGCCGATTAAAACCAAAATCTGGACGTGGTAGAAAATTTTACTAAAAGTGATTTGCATTTTACACAAAATCTAGACGTGATAGAAAAAATCTAATTATAGATTTGAAATCAGCATACCGAAATTAGCTAGGAGCACCTATTTGGTCTTCTGTAACAAAATCTTTGTTGCCTAGTGTTATCAGCCTATTTTCAGGTTGTTTAATAAAAGTTCTTTGCTCAAATTTTCCACAAGACCTGTTATAAATTGTGCAATTTAAATATGAGGCTAGGTTTTATCTCATTTCATCCAATAGTTTATGGTTTAGTCCATTCTTAGAGTGAGTTAATCATTTCACTTAATGTACAGAATTTGGCTTCTACAGGATAAATTTGTCTGAAGCTAATGTTAGGTCTCAAATTTTAAGGGCTTATTCAAATTTCCCTTACAACAGCACTTTCATAATTTTTGGCTCCTAACAGAGTTCCCAGCTTCATGAATTTTTACAGGTCTCTCAAAGCTATTCCTGATCAAAATAATCAAACTAGCCCAAATATGTACTGTGTTGTAATAATAATTGTACCAAAACCCCCCAGCTATTTACAAGATTTCTCCTTGATTAAAAAATTCATAAAAATTCTTCTTAAAACTAGCCAAAGTGTCACCAGTCACCACAGCAGATGGTGAGTCATTTCAAACATCCACCACCCTAAAACTGAAGAAATATTTACCCAAAGATAATGTAAAAGTCTTCCAAAATTTCATTAAACATTATAGTCACAACATACACCTTACACTGAGGACAACCTTCCGTACAGACACTCACCAGCCCCAAATTCACTTAAATTCCTGTTTATTAAAATACTTGTCTATAAGCTAGCAACTTTAGTACAACTACATTTTACATAATTGGCAAAGACTAATTTATTTAACCTCACATTAGCTAGCCTATACAAAAACCAATTTTTATTTCGTTAAATGAATCAGGTAATTCAACAATATACGCATTAGCCAACAGGGAAGTAAGAAAGGAGTTTCACCTCACTCCGCAAGAAGATCAAAACACTTAGACAAATACATCATCTACCTAATTGTAAAAGACTTACGAGCAACAAAATTTCAAGATCAACATGTATAAAGGAGCTTCTCTGTTCTTAAGTTTTTAAATATTGTGATTCACTCCATCATATACCTTAAAAGGTTTGCTACCAATGTATTTAAATATGATCTTCAACACACATACACACACACACACACAGATCAGATGAGTGGGGACCTTTTAAAACCATACAACATTCAAATTTATTTCCCATTCTGGATCTATCATGAAGGCACTATAAACCACAAGTGTCTTTTGATTCTCTCTTCATAGGGGCAATAACATTTCAACCAGAATTAATTTTAGTATGACAGTTGTAAGACTTAGCAAAATACCAAAAAAGGTTTTATGTATAAGAAACCTTTAGTAAACTTAACTGCAAATCAAGATTTATGTACATTTTAAACATTCCTTAATAAAATCTTTTTTACACCAACTATTTCAAAACCTTTCAAAACCTTTCACCTTCTATTATATCAGTTTACTTTATCATCAGTAATGTATTTTGGGGTTTCACTAACTTCTTTTCATTGTCAAATAAGTTTAAAACATTCACTTATATATGGAAATGAGGAAATTGTTAATGTTTCTAGTATCTTCCATACTATTGGTGTTAAAATAACAACCCATTAGCTTTTTTATGCAGGGAGGGGCCAAGGGCAAATGACCGCAAAAGCGCCCTCCCAAAGAAGAAGAACAGAGCCAAAATCAAGGTTCGGGATTTCGAGATGCCTGGACACTCTGCCTTTGAAAGATGGGAGATTATAGATAGGAGGAAAGATGGATTAAGGAAGATTGTTCCAGAGTTGACCGGTTGAGTAGATGAAAGATTGAAAATACCGATTAACCCTTGCATTAGATAGTTGGACAGAAAAGGAATGAGAAAGTGTAGAAAGTCTGGTAGTGCCTGCTCTCCTTAAAGGAGGAGGTATACAGTTAGAGACTTCAGATAGTGATAGTAAAGAAAGAGTGAGGCAACATTGCGGAGAAGAGAAAGAGAGGTTGAAGACAATCAGTAGGAGGCGGGGAATTGATGAGACGAAAAGCCTTTGATTCCACCCGGTCAAGTAGGGCCGTGTGGGTTGAGTCACCCCACGCATGAGAAGCGTACTCCATACAGGAGCGAAGAAGACCCTTGTACAGAAACAACAACTGAGTGGGGGCGAAGAAACCGCGGAGGCGGTACAGCACACCTAACCTCTTAAAAGCTGTTTTAGAAAGAGAGTATATGTGATCTTTCCAGGAAAGATCACGAGAAAAGGAAACGCCAACAATGTTAAGAGAAGCGGAAGGATTCAGTTGTGTGTTGAAGGTAAGGAGATAGTTGTGTAGAAGATTGTTACGCGTAGATAGATGGAGGAACTGAGTTTTGAGGCATTGAAAGCCACAAAGTTTACTCTGCCCCAATCAGATATAGCAGAAAGATCAGAGGTCAGGTATCCCATAGCCGCCCCACACGAATCATGAAGTGACTGCTGTGAGGGACGCTTTGTGAAGCGTGTGGAGAATTGAAGAGTGGAATCATCGACATAGGAGTGATTAGGACAGGAAGTGCGAATTAAAAGATTATTAATATAAAAGGAAAAGAGTGGGAGACAGGACAGAACCCTGAGGAACACCACTGTTAATAGCTTTAGGAGAAGAACAGTGGCCATCTACAACTGCAGCTATAGATCGGCCAGAAAGGAAATTAGAGATGAAGGCACAGATAGAAGGATAGAAACCAAAGAAGGGCAGTTTCGAAATTAAAGATTTGTGCAAGACTCTATCAAAAGCTTTTGATATGTCTAGCGCAATAGCAAGAGTTTCATCGAAATCTCGAAAGGAGGATGACCAAGAGTCAGAGAGATATGCAAGAAGATCGCCAGTATAGCGTCCCTTGCGGAATCCATATTGACGATCTGAAAGAAGATTGTGAGAAAAAAAGGTGTTTAAGAATCTTCATATTAAGGATAGATTAAAAAAATTTGGAATGGCAGGAAATCAGAGCAATTGGACAATAGTTGGAGGGTTGAGAGCGGTCACCCTTCTTTGGGACAGGCTAAATGAAAGCGAACTTCCAGCAGGAAGGAAAAGTACCAGGTGAGAGACAAAGATGAAAGAGTTTGCCTAGGCAGGGTGTCAGCACAGAAGCACAATTCTTAAGAACAGGAGGAACACCATCAGGACCATACGTCTTCCTAGAGTTGAGCTCAGATAGGGCAGAAAGGACATCTTTAGAAGAGATTCTAATTTCAGACATTATAAAGTCAGACAGGGGGAGGAGATGGAGGAACAACACCGGAATCGTCAAGGATTGAATTGTAAGCGAAAGTTTGAGCGAAGAGTTCAGTTTTGTCAGAAGTGATGGCAACTGTGCCGTCGGAATGGAAAAGAGGAGGGAAAGAAGAGGAAGTAAAGTTGTTGAAAAGGTTCTTAGCTAGATGCCAGAAAGAGCGAGAGGAATTAGAAGTGGATAGATTTTCACATTTTTGTCGGATGAAGGAATTTTTGGCGAGTCGAAGAACAGATTTTGGACGATTCCGGCCAGAAATTTAAGCTGAGTGAGAGTTAGGAGTTGGATGGCCACGGTACCTTCTGAAAGCATTTCATACTATCCGCAACAGAGTCCTCTCTGTTGCGGATAGCATTAGAATAAGTAAAATTAAACCAAGGTTTTTTGCATTAGTAGTAGGAATAGAATATAGAATGTACGCCTCTATGCCCGAGAGAATCACTTCTGTGATGCGCTCAGCACACCCAGAAGGGCTTCGTCCACGGAAACAGTAATCAATCCATGTGAAATCACAGAAGTACTGCCTATGGGCCTCCCAATCAGCGGCGCCGAAATGCCAAAGGCGCCTTCTCTTCGGACGATCCAAAGGCCAAATTGGAGCGATAGGACAGGAAACAGATAGATTGTGATTGTGAGAAGCCCAACCGAGAAAAAAGTTTCAGAGTAAGAAGGAAGGATTTAGGAAATAAATCCAGAATGTTGGGCCTATCTCCAAGGCGATCGGGGATACGAGTGGGGTGCTGTACAATCTGCTCTAGGTTACTTAGGATAGAAAAGTTGTAAGCTAGTTCACCAGGGATGTCAGTGAAATGGGAGGAAAATCAAAGGTGATGGTGAACATTGAACTCTCCTAAAATGAAGATTTCAGCAAAGGGAGAGCGGAAGAGCTTACTTCATATTTACTCCCCTTTTTGTAAATGGTTACTCCATTTGCTTTTTCCATTCATCAGTTATCTTTGTATAATTAATAAACCTAACCAACAAAATAGCTAGTGCTCCAGCTATGCCATCCCCCTCTCCTCACATTCCTGCCTAAATACTGTTAGGTCAACTCTCATCTTTTTCCCTATTCAAAAACTGATCTTAAGTCTTACCTATATCTCCATTCACTAAACTGTTACTATAAACTAAACTTAGCCTTACTACAATTTATAATTTTTCTCTTTGATTAACAAATTCATAAAGTTCTTTATTAAAGCTATCCCTTTTGTATTGCTATTCACCACTGTAGTTGGTAATCATTGCAAAAATACATCACTCTAATATTTATACTTAGCTTATCTACAAGTCTTTCAAATTTGTCATATTTATCCAATGTTCCCTTTCACAAGGTTGAGGGTACAACCTACTTTTATTGGTATGTTATGCGAGTTCAATATTTCCATTTACACACCTCACAGACCACTTCTATTTTTATCCTCCTTATCTCTTGCAGCACAATTATATTAACGCCAAAATGATTCACACATTTGCTAATTACAGACATCTTTTATAAGGTTTTTAGCTACTTTTCACAATATTTACTATTATTATTTATTCTCTTCACCAGTGACTCTTCACAAAGTATTCTACATAGCTTATCAATGTTTATACACTTTATAACTTTCATCATATATGAAAACATCCAATGGCTTAAAACTATCTAAAGAGCTACTATTTACCACATTAGGGTGTGTCAATTTTAGTAAAGTCAACAATTCAAAAACTACTAATGCTCAAATGATGTCATATTATCTAGCAAACTTAGAAATATCTTTAATGTTGTTTAAAAAATCCATTTACCTACTTATATTTGGCCATAAAGGTTTGAAATATAACCTAAATATGACTGTAGCATCGTATATCAATGTGCCATTGATATGTGTGGTCAACTTTAGTTATTTTCGGTGTGCAGTATGGTTTCTAAGTTTCACATAGTCACAAATGCTGGAGTTTTGATTATGACTGCATGCGTTTTCCCTCCTTTTCGAGAATTTTGATTACTTCGTAATGTAAATATTGTGTAATTCAAATTATTTGAAATGTTATGTGTGACCCAAACTTTCTTTATATTTTGATATGATAGATTGAGGAGTTGAGAGAGGAGTCACTGCTGGAGATGGAGTTGGAGGAGACTAGAGATGTACTGGAGGAGGCAAGGAGGTGAGAGGAGGACAAAGACTTCATGCCAGAGGCTGCGACAACTTCCCTGCCTATGGCTAAGAAGAAGAAATACAACACTGAAGATATCACCAACAAAGCTCTGGCTAGCTTGAGACATCACACTGGGCTGAGAGAGTGCAGAGATTGCCACTGCTGCCTGGATTGATGCTGGTCTTATCACAGAGTTTGACACAGCACTGGTGATTGACCACAACAAGGTGAGGAGGGCTCAGGAGAGACTGACTAAGGAGCTGGTCAAGAAGTTTGATGAAGAGATTAGGGAAAATGGCATCACCTGTATCTTCTTTGATGGGAAAGAGATGACACCAAAGTGATGATGGAAGCTGAGGGCAGTGACAGGCAGTTTCCTGGCCTCATTAAGGAAGAACACTACACAGTGTGCAATGAACCAGGTGGGAAATATTTGTGGTATTTTGTACCAGAGGAAGCTGCAGAGGAGAGCAGTCATGCTGAGGTCATTGCTGATCATCTGGTGAACTGGCTAATAGAGAGAGGAGCAGACCAGACCCTTTTGGCCATAGGAGGTGACAGTACTAATGTGGATACTGGCTGGGAGGGAGGAGTAATGCATTATGTGCAGGCCAAGTTTAGCAGGAAGTTGGTGTGGATTGTCTGTGACTTGCACACTGGAGAGCTGAGTCTCAGACACCTGGTGACTGCACTGGATGGCAAGACATTGAGCAACAACAAGTGGTCTGGGCCCCTAGGGAAGATGTTAGACACTGCCATTGAGCTGGAGATCAACCCAAACTTCACGAGGATCACTGTTGGTCCTCCTCTACCCCATCTCAGTCAGGAGGTAGTCAAGGACCTCAGCACAGACCAATCATATGGCTACAGAATCATCACTGCCATCAGATAGGGAGAGGTACCGCAGAGTCTAGCTCTCCTGGAGATTGGGCCAGTCTGTCACAGTAGGTGGCTCACCACGGCTCTAAGGTTCTGCAGATTGTGGATTTCCAAACATGGCTGAAGGGTAGGAACCTGAAGAATCTGAGGATAATTGTGGAATTCATAGTGGGAGTCTACATGCCAAACTGGTTCAACATCAAGTTAAATCAGAGCTGGGTGGAGGGTTCCAGGCATGTACTGTACCAGCTGGAGCTGCTCAGAAGTCAGAAGAAGGAGGTGATAGGAATAGTGATGCCTACAGTGAAGAGATCAGCCTGGTATGCACACTCTGAGGCGGTGCTCCAGGCCATGCTGTGCAGTGAGGTGGAGGAGGAGAGGAGGGAGGCAGTGAAGAGGATACTGGAAATCAGAGGTGAAGGAGATGAGGACACACAGGTAGGAGACTGCAGTGTCAGACCCAGGAAGACTCCTGACATCAACCCAGATGCCACCAAACTCTTGGAGCCTATTGACTGGAACTCTGGCGTGACTGAACCTCCTCTGACCTGCTCCCTCACCACTGCTGCAATCAAGGAGTTTCTGGATAGACCAATGGAAGTTCCTGCATGGCCCTCACACACACAGTCAGTAGAGAGGTGTGTAAGGATGACAACTGAAGCAGCACATGTTTACTCACAAGAGAGGTGGGAGGTGTACATCAGTGGCCAGGTGGCCAGTAGGGAGCTCATGTCCAGGAACAAGAGCAAGGTAGGCATGGCATCCTTGGCAAAGTTCAAGAAACCTATCTATATTTCTAAGTTTTAATATTGAAATACAATCAAAATGTCTTTAATTGTATGTATGTAAAATGTAGTTATATATGGCATCCTTGGCAAAGTTCAAGAAACCTATCTATAGTTCTAAGTTTTAATATTGAAATACAATCAAAATGTCTTTAATTGTATGTAATGTATGTAAAATGTAGTTATATACAGGGTGTACATAAAGTCAGGATCTATTTTTGTGAAGCACTTGGAAATTATATGGAATTCAATCATAAATGATAAAGTGGTAACATTTATTAAATAATTAAGAGTAGGATTCGACGTGACGCCCATCAGTATCCCTGCACAGCTCAAATCGTTCCGCAGCATTTCTAAACACATTCTGGAGCATTTGCGGGGTTATGTTATCTGCAGCAGTTCGTATACGTGTACGTAAGTTTTCAAGACTCGTAATCTTCGTCTGATAGACGTGCGATTTGATAAAGCCCCATGCAAAGAAATCTAAAGGGGTTAAATCTGGTGATCTCGCTGGCCAAGGTCTGTTGCTTCCGCGTCCAATCCAGCGATTTGGAAAACGTCCATTTAGATAATCCTGAACAATTTTGGCATAGTGACAAGGAGCACCATCATGTTGATAGACGACGGTACTAACAATCCTATCCCCAATCAGCTGAGGTTCAAGGAATTGCTGCAACATGTCCAGATAAATAAGCCCCGTAGCTGTAGCTTCAGCAAAGAAAAAAGGACCATAAACCTTAGATTTTGTTAAACCCATCCAGACATTAACTTTAGGCGAGTCTCTTTCCCAATTTTGAACGAAATCATTCGGTCTTTCATCTGCCCGAATTCGACAGTTACGGCGATTTACTTTTCTACACGTATGAAAAGTGGCTTCATCACTAAAGAGAATGTTGTCCATTAAATTATCACTCCAGATTTGTTCTACGAGATCAGCACACACAGCACTTCGTCGAGGGAAATCTTCCTCATGTAAATCATGTAAAACCTGCAAATGATAGCTTTTCTTCTGCAAATTAACTTTCAGAATTTTGTGCACAGATGACGTCGGGAGGCCGAGTCTGTGTGATGCAGCACGAACGGACGTACGTGGCTCCTCAGTGATAATTCCGCGTACTGCATTCACGGTAAGATCTGACATACACGGTCGTCCTGATCTTGTTTCATCATTTACAGATCCCGTTCGTTTAAATTTGTTCACCAATTTTCGTATTGTCTCGTCTATTGGCCCCGCCTTATGAAATCTCCTTCTAAACTTCTCTCTGATGTCATTGTATTTCTTTCCCTCGATTCGCCAAATTACTATTGCCACACGCTCTTCTGTATTCATTCTAAGGGCTTCTGAAAAGAAAAATAGAAAAAAATAATTATTTCACAAAAATAGATCCTGACTTTATGTACACCCTGTACAATAAAAAAAATACTTGCAAAAATTGCTGATTTTTCGTAAACTTCAACTTCAAATATAAGTAGCTAGGAGTGGTCAAATCTGGATTTTAAAGCCATATTTCGATTTAGCACATAAAAATGCATCATTTGGTCACTAGTAGTCTTTGAAAATCTAAAGATTTCACTTTGCTCCCTAAAATTGACACACCCTATTACCACATCATACCACAATTCATACCAAATTCTTCTACTTCATCGTTTAAAAAAGTATGTCTGTAGGACCAACCTACAAATCTCTTTTCTAATTTTCTTATTATGCCCTTGAGTTTTAACACCAACCTCTAATAAGATTAAGTTAATAATAATTGTCCAAATCTGAAAACATTTTGAACATCTGTATCACATCTCCACTCAAACAATCTCTCTCAGAACTAAACATGTCTAACTTTTTTCTTTCACTGTATCCCATTTTTCTTGACCAAAACTGAATCAACTTGTAGCAAAGCAATTGGAATGTAAAATTGAACACTTCATTCTTCTCCCTCTTATACAATCATGTTAAGCATAAGTTTTACGCAATGGATCTCTCTCTTGTAGGGTTCGGGATTTCCCGCGGGTGTTACCGTAAACCGTCCATTGACTCGTTCGTGGGTTGGTGTGTGACGACAACGACACAAGATCAGCATACGTAACACTAAGGATGGTAGTGTAACCATTTCTTGCTTTTGTTCAGATTAATTTTAGTTTTCCACTAGACCACAACTAAGTAAATTACAGTACTATTGTTTATCGTTATATTAACTTGAGAATTTAACTTTAGACCATTAACATAAATTTAGTTTTATTATGAAACACCAAAATTTCTCTACTTTTACGTTCACAAATTAAATTAGCTTTACATTTACGTTTTATAATTCAATAGACAGTGTTAATTAAGCCTTGACCGAAAATCAAGTAGGCCTTCAAAAACGATATCGCCTCGCGCGTGACATAAATAAAAGCCTAGGGCATCATTTCATCTTAAATATAGGCCCTACTTCCCACGGGCTCGAATAGAGAAATTAAGATGGATAAACTGCTTCCGATGACTCTATCTGACTCCTCTTCTACTAACCACTCTTCTTGACTAACTTTATTCTTAGAGATGCGCTGCTTTTCCATCGAGATGATTTCATTGTTCCATTCGCGCTTCACACATGAACTGTCCTTTATTTATCTTTGAACCTAAAACTTAAGAAACAGTAATTAATACACGATTTCAATTATTTTTATAATTTCCTAATCATTTTATATTATTTAACTAATTTATTGGCCTATTTTACGATATTAAACTACTTAATTATATAGATCTAGTATTATTTGAAAACTATTTTTTTTTTAATGACATGATTGGACAAAATGGGAGGTGCGTATCACGTGGCGGCCAAACCTGTGCCTGATTGGCTAACCGCGATTACAAGTATGAATTCAACAAAACCTGTTGTTCCGGCTTCGGGCAAAAAGTCACTAAGTTCATCTAAGACCTATTTCCTAATTTTATAATCCATCTATTAAACCTAACATATTTTCTATTTGTACATTATAAATTCCATTTTTTATATTCATTAATAAATCCCGATTTTACAATCCCAACTCTCTCTCTCTCTCTCTCTCTCTCTCTCTCCTCTCTCGTCTCTCTCTCTCTCTCTCTCTCATATACATATTTACATTTATCTACAGGTAATTAGTCTGATTTTTAAATATAATGATGGGATAAATATGATCTCCCTGTCGATTCGAGCCATTATCTCGAACAAATGATTAGAGAATTTGGTGATCTGAGCTACTTTAATGCATAGGGGTTGAAATCATAGTTTTGTCATAGTTACTGTCATGGATGCGTACCAAATTTTTTTATAGGGTTCTCCCCACAATGCGAGAGTGAGTGCACCCAAAATCATCTGAGGATCACATTTTGTCCGAGGGTTAACAGGGTAAGTAACCAACTCAACCCAAACCAGAGCTATGAATCAAGAGTGAACAGAACCTCACATACACCTTTATCAAAATAAAATTAGCTAAGGTGCATGAGTTTCTCTCTAACTTCTCTTCATTGATAAATAAGCTTAAAACACTTACTTAAATAAGAAGCTGAGGAAATTCTCAGTGTTTCTAGGTTTCTATTCTCAAAACCTATCTAATAATATTGCATGGGAAATTTCTTTCTAGATGTATCAACGTTTTTTACCATTTTCTAAGGTTAAGGCTTACGTTAGCCTAAAATTATAAAACATTATACTAAATATGTAGAAGAAAGTCATTCCATGGATGATATACCAATCCATAGAATGATAGAGTCTTTCCTCTATAACTGAAAAGTATTTTTAAGACCTTTAACACAATTTTTCCATGTTTCCTGTGCAGTATTATTGCTCTGGGATAAAAGCTTCCTCTACATTATTAGTCATATTGCTTCATGTGTGACTTCACTATAACTTTTCAGTTCATTTATTTCATCTGAGCCAAACTAATCAGATTGCTATAAATTTGCAAAATTTGCAACTGTAACATGACAAGATGTAAAAAAGATCTAAATATTCTCAAAGGTATGATATTTTCCAGGAATTAAGTTCTGAATGTATTATTGCTAGTAGAACTGTGAGATGGGCCTATATATCAAAGCTCAAGAACCAGAGCTCATTACATTTTTATGAACAATGTGAAGACATCCTGTCCTATTGAACTTAACGATAAGAGCCTATAACTGTATTTTGCAATAAAAAAGTTTACAAAATCTTCATTTCAAGTAATGATTATTAGTGTAACTTACTACAATTACCATTCGTATAAATATCTATACATTATTTGCATTTTATGAAATATATCTTTCATTCATGAAATCAGCTAACTATTAAAAATAGCTAAGATTCTATTGTTTACTACCATAAACCAAGTTATTCCGAAAATATAGTACCATGACTAAAGTAATTTTAGGGTACCATTCTACAAATATGTTTCATTAATTTCCACCCTTTATGACTTGGACCAAACTTACAATTTTGTAGAGAGGTTGTACAGACAATTTTTAAAATCTATTCAAAATATAAAATATGCCTACTTAAAATTTTGTAGGAAGATGTTTTGGAATTTATATTGTAAAATCAGGAACATACGATCTTGATTCCAATATCCATGACTCCTTTCATATTCAGCATTTTACTACACAGAACTTGTTGATGAATTATATAGTGATAATTATGGAAGTTAGGAAAATCACTATCATTTTTGCAGAGAGCAACGAAACCACAGGTATAGCCATTCATGGCCGGAGCTCCATCGGTGGTAATGGAACAAGTTTGTTAATGGGTAACTGAGTATTATTAACAAAGCTTTGAATGCCTGCAAAATGTCCTTTCCTCAAGTTTTTCCCTTCAACGGTATGATCAGTGGCGGCTCGTGACTAAAAATTCTAGGGATGCTGTCTCTAAGAATGGGTTGAAATAATTACTGAAATAAAAGGATGAGCATTGAGCAATGAATAAAAGTTTCAAAAGTTATTGAAAAAGTTATTCAGTGAGCTCATCCTTATATTGTTCTTGATTATTTCAATTGTAAATAAAAAATTTAGGGGTGCTGCAGTTCCGCAGTGCCTACCGACGAGCCGCCACTGGGTATGATCTTGAGCAATCCCTCCTTAGCAGTCACATTTTTAAATACCATTCTTATGAAAATACACAGCAGGGATGTGTCAATAGCATGTGTCGACCCACAAAAAATTGAAGTGAAAAAAAACACACTCATTTATATAAATATTTAGTTGCACTCTCAAATCCTCACCCATTACTTCTGACCGTCACATAACAATGTCTGGATAGCTGAATTTCCGAATAGCTGAAATTATTTCCGATTTAGTTTTGAAATGATCAAACAATGACTCTGCTGCCTCCAAAATTGTATCTTTTACCAATAAATTACTATGTCTCCAACCTTGAACGGATTCTTACGCTTAGCTAACACGTAACTCACCCGGAAGGATGTAATTGTGGCTGATTTCTCGACGGGCCTAGTAAATGTGGATTGTTGGACAGCAAATTAAGACTTCAATTCCTTCACCTTCCCCTTGCACAGTTTACTTTTGGCTGAAAAGTCGCTCTCATATTTCTTGTGAACAGTTTGAAATGCCTCTCAACATTTCCGTTCTTAGCAAGAGCTACGGTCGAATGGCAAATCAAACACATGCACTTTGAATTCATCAATGTGAAAAAAATAATCTTCCTCCCACTCATTGCGAAAATGATGAGATTTTGTTTTTTGTTACTTTTCTTTTTGCATGAAGGAGGGGCCAAGAGTGAACGCCCGCAAAAACACACCACCCGTAGGGGAAGAAGAGAGCCAAAATCAAGGTCCAGGGTTTTCGAGAAGTCTGGACACTCTGCGTTTGAAAGATGGGAGGTCATAGACAGGAGAAAAGACGGACTCAGAAGAGTGTTCCAGAGTTGACCGGTTGCGTTAGAGAGTTGAACAAAAAAAGAATGAGAATGTATCGAAAGTTTGATACTGCGTGCTTTCCTTAAAGGAGGAGGAATACAGTTAGAGAGTTCAGAAGAGCAGTGTCCATTATAATAGCGATAGTAAAGAGAGAGTGAGACAACATTGCAGCGAAGAGAGGGATTAAAGACAGTGATTAAGAAGCGGGAAAATGATGAAACGAAAAGCCCTTGATTCCACCCGGTCAGGTAGAGCTGTGTGGGTTGAGTCACCCCACACATGAGAAGCGTACTCCATATAGGGGCGGAAAAGACCCCTATACAGAGACAGCAACTGAGTGAGGGTGAAGAAACTGCGAAGCCGGTAGAGAAAACCTAACCTCTTAGAAGCTGTTTTAGAAAGAAAGGATATGTGATCTTTCCAGGAAAGATCATGAAAAAAGGAAACGCCAAGGATGCTAAGAGAAGCGGAGTATTGGGTTGCGTATTGATGGAGGTAAGGGGATAGTCGTGACAAGTAGACAGATGAAAGAACCGAGTTTTTTTGAGGGATTGAAAGCCACAAGGTTTTCTCTGGCCCAATCAAAGACAGTAGAAAGATTAGAGTTCAGGTGTACTATGGCTGTCCTACGCGAAGCACGAAGTGACTGTTGAGAGAGACGCTTTGTGAAGCGGATGGAGAAATGAATAGTGAAATCATCAACAAAGGAGTAGACTGAACAGGAAATGCGATTTAAGAGATCATTGATAAATTAAAGGAAAAGAGTGGGTGACAGGACAGATCGCTGAGGAACACCACTATTAATAGATTATGGAGAAGAACAGTGGCATTTACAACTGCAGCTATAGATCGGCCAGAAAGGAAATTAGAGATGAAGGCACAGATAGAATGATAGAAACCGAAAGAGTGCAGTTTCGAAATTAAAGATTTGTGCCAGACTCTAAAAAGCTTTTGATATATCTAGCGCAATGGCAAAGGTTTCATCGCAATCACTAAAGGTAACAACGAATCAGAGAGATACGCATCAAGTAGAGCATCCCTTGCGACCCATATTGACGATCTGAAAAAGACTGTGAGAAGAGAGTTGTGAGGATCTTCCTGTTAAGGATAAATGCAAAAAACTTAGAAATGCAAGAAATCAAAGTAATTGAAAGATAGTTGGATGGTTAACAGCGGTCACCCTTCTTTGGGACTGGCTGAATGAAAGCGAACTTCCAGTAAGAAGGAAAAATATCAGATGAAAGACAAAGACGGAAGAATTTGCTTAGGCAGGGTGTTAGCACAGAAGCACAGTTCTTGAGAACAACAGGAAGGACACCATCAGGGACTTGCGCCTTCTAGAGTTGAGTCCATATAGGACGGAAAAAACATCTTTGGAGGAGATTCTAATTTCAGATATAATTCAGTCGAAGGGAGGAGGAGATGGAAGAACAATACCGCAATCGTCCAGGGTTGAATTGGAGGCGAAAGTTTTGAGTGAAGAGTTCAGCTTTTTTGGGAGAAGGGAAGGCAACTGGGCTGTCGGAATGGGAAAGAGGAGGGAAAGAAGAAGTAAAGTTGTTGAAGAGGTTCTTAGCTAGATGCCAGAAAGAGCGAGAAGAATTATAATTGGATAGATTTTCACATTTTTGTCAGATGAAGGAATTTTTGGCGAGTCGAAGAACAGATTTTGCACGATAGTGAGTAAGAGAGTAAGGAGTTGGATGGCGACGATACCTTCTGAAAGCAGGATAGCTTTAGAATTAGCAAAGTTAAACCAAGGTTTTTTTGCATTAGTAGTAGGAATAGAATATGGAATGTACGTTTCCATGCCCGAGAGAATCACTTCTGTGATGCGCTCAGTACACTCGGAGAGTACCTGGCCACAGTAAAAGTATTCATTCCATGGGAAATCAGAGAAGTACATCCTAAGGACCTCCCAATCAGCGGCGCCAAAGTACCAAAGGCGCCTCCTTTTGGGAGTATCCAAAGTCCGAATTAGAGTGATAGGACAGGAAACGGATATGGGATTGTGGTCAGAGGAGCCTAATGGAGAAAAGCGTTTGACAGAGTAAGAAGAAAGATGAGAGGTAAGAAATAAAACCAGAATATTGGGCCTATCTCCAAGGCGATCGGGAATACGAGTAGGGTGCTATGCAATCTGCTCTAGGTCATTCAGGATCGAAAAGTTGTAAGCAGTTCACCAGGGATGTTAGTGAAATGGAAGGAAAGCCAGAGGTGGTGGTGAACATTGAAATCTCCTAAAATGGAGATTTTAGAAAAGGAGAGTTGGACAATTGGTCCGACACTCGTGATTAGCCCTCCAGTAAAATTTTAATTGAAATTCACTGGAAACCTACGTTTGGAGTAATTTCTTTCTATAAATGTTTAGAATTTTAGTACATTAAAATGTACTTGTTTCCTTTGCAACAACCTTCAGGCTACTGACTACTCTGTAATAACGGCTGTCGGTTCGCAGAATGACCGCGGTGTTGCCAAATTTGACATATCCGTCACCCACAGCGCATAAAACCGACAACTTGTGTACTGTAAGGATTTGTGACGCAACTCAACAATACTCTTCGCGAAACGTGTTAGAGAAAAGTGAGCATTGCCAGCTGCGAAAGTCTCAGCAAAATCATTGCGTAATTAAAAAAGTAAATGGAGGAATAAAAACATGTAGAGTGCAAAGGCAATAAAAACAGGACGGTTTCAGGAATAGGAATACAAAGAGGTCACAAGTGAAAGCAATGCGATCTTTCTCTCTGTCGCTACCTAGAGAGGTGTCAGCCCTAGGTTAACCGTTTGGTAAGTTTTAAAAATTTCGGCGGTCTACTTGAAACGAATTAACGGTTCAACGGTCGACCGCGACCAACGTCCTGAACACTCCTGCCTTATGACCATCCTCCTTATCAAACCCTTTGTTTACACTTATCAACCATTGTTTACAAAGCTGTGATTAAAATTTTGCTCCGCTCTCCTTTTTTTCCTCTTTTACCAATTTCTCCCTTTTATTCCCTCTTTTTTTCCCCTCACCTCCATTTCTCATTTCAAGTAGTTTCCTCTCTTTCCCTCTCTTAGTACTGGCACTCCCCCTTGACACTGGCACTATGGTGGCCGCTAAACTTCATCGTCGTAAATGCTCACTGTATATATACATATATACAGTGTGTGTATATATATATATATATATATATATATATATATATATACACAGTGGTGTAGGTGTAGTGATAAGTAAAGAAGTGAGGGAACGCATTTTGAAAGTGTTACTCAGATGCGGGGGGGGGACAATGGCGAGCGCGGCGAGCCCATACAGCTGGGGGTCCGGGGGCACTGTAAGCCCCCCGGGAAATCTTTTGAAATCTGACCAATTTCAGGGATATTTTGAGGTCATATGCACTGGATATTAGGATATATTCCAAGGTTGAAGATGCAGTATTTCCAGTATCATTAGATATACGACATCCAGTACGATCAATAAAAATAGCTAACAACTGGAATGATTAACTAAAAAAAAGTTAACAACTGGTACGCCGTGGTGACTGTTTCACCAGATCTTTATAGGCTAGCATTGCCTCAGTCGAAGCTAAAAGAAATGAAACAATTAATGATTCTTTCTCATATTTCTTCTAGGGGGTGGGAATTAAAATTTCATGACGTTAGAGATTTGTAAGTTTGGATTTATTTGAAATAGTGAGGGAACGCCGTTCCGTCTACCAAAAAAAGTAAGGGAACGCCGTTCCCACAGCACTACACCACTGTGTATATATATATATATATATATATATGTATATATATATATATATTATATTAGACCTTGAAACCGAAATTGATGAAATAAATATTGTTGTATTCTACTGTATTACAATAATTTTAACAGAATAATCACTTGTTTATTTTCGTCTATTTTATCTGTGTGTGTGTGTGTGTGTGTGTGTGTGTGTGACAAACTTCAGAGTCAGAACTTTGTTTTATTACTTTTCTATTCCATTTTCATTTTGATTAATAATTTTCGTCAATAATGAAAATTAATAATTATCAACGCTAAAAGTAAATAATCAAAGTTAATTAAAAATAATCTAAGTGAATAAAATTTAGAAATAAATAATCTATACATGGCTTCTCTGTTGTTAGTTGTTTGTACACCATCTGACGTAAAAAAATGTGCATTTCTGTTGTCACTTCTGACTACTCTGATTGTCATTAGCGTCACGCCAAGTTTCAACAATTACATTTTCTTCTTGAATCGTCGTAAACTTGATTCTTTAAATACGATTAACAATAATTATGTTAACAAAGTGTTGTTTATTTGAATAAGAAAATAAGGTTTGTAGCACGCGATACTATTGGACCAACTAAAAGAAATATATGAAAACTATTAAAAAACAAAAAAACAAAAAAAAACAAAAATATATATATATATATAAATAATATACGCTTTGTTTTAGCCATATCGTGAAACTGTATCTCTTTCAAATATAAAAGAAACACATCTCAATCTACGTGAAGTTATGTTCGTGTAAAATGTATTTTAGATACTGTAATATGGAAATGAAACGTAAATAATAAGGACAAGAGAGAGAGAAAGAAGAAAATGCTCCTTTTTTGCTGAAACAAAACTGACATAGATGAAAAGAAGCTCCGTACGAATGTGTCATGTCGCGCTTGATTTAAACCCTGATAAACAATCACAGCCTCTCTCAGTGTTTAAGGGCACGGCAAGGTCACATTTTCAGATGACCCGCGAAAGGTCAATTTTTAATAAGTGGAAATGTTTAATATTTAATAAATAGAAGTAGGGGAAAATTGCGTTTTTATTTAACAAAAATTAGACTTTGAAATGTCTTTGTAAGCGAGTTCCGCTCATGGTTTTGCGCGTGGAATAATTACGCGTGTGCGTTCTGTACCCGAGTGTAACAGTCACCAAGTTACTCGGTTACCTCAAAAGATTATTTTTCAAGTTCGTCGTTAGATATATATATATATATTCCGACTCCGAAAACCTTCGGTTGTTCTTCCTTGTTTCCTTCATCTCCTCGTTCCAGTTATTCATTCTTTTCTCTTCCTGCTTTTCTTTTTGAGATAAAATCTGGAAAAGTATTCCAGCGGATAAACTTATACCTGTCATTTATTTATTTCATTTTATTTGCAAATACACCTTCGCTGAAGGGAGAAATTGGGTGCCATAAAGTATGTGACTGTTTTAAAAACTTATCACAATTTGAATTTAAAAATAAAGATAAGCTCTCTTTCTCTTCCTCACTCACACTTACACACACACACACACACACACACACACACACACACACAGACACACACACACACACACACACACACACACACACACATATATATATATATATATATATATATACAATGAGCACCTGTAAATGAGTTTAATTCAAACGGAAGAATCGAACCTTGGTTTTTTTACTGTAAATGTTCTGGTGTAAGTTCCCTAACCACTTCATTCCATTCCTATTTAAGAGCCCATTTCCCACATTAATAGGAATGAGCACCACAGTTATGTTTCTATTAAGGAGCTGTAGTATCAGAAAACCAAAACCAGTGGTCAGCGCATCCAACAACAACCGGTTATGGACTACGTTTCAACCCAAAATAAATAAGGGAACTTTAGCAGGAAACAATGTAGAGTTAGTGGCACTTAATGACGGGTCATAAACTCAATAAATTGAAGAATTCCCCATTCTTCATATAGTTAATACTATAATATTTAAATCATATACAGTTACACATAATCCCTTTGGAAGAATATATAGTAGGAAAAGTTGAAAGATGCGTCGAACCTCTTGAACAGTAATATGACAGTCTCACAAGTAAAAGGTGACACAAATTGATATTGAAAAGTCTTATCTTTCAGGGAAATAAGTCTTTATTTGAGAGGTTAAAGAATGCTACATTGCAGAACCGCCAATTTTGACATGAATAAAACGGTCTTGTCATCGAAAGAGAATTAAATCGGTAATCTTTTTCATACCGGAAGTAAGTTCAGGTGTGTGTATATATATATATATATATATATATATATTTATATATATATATATATATATATATATATATATATATATATATATATATATATATATATTATACAGGAGGGGGAGAAAAGTCTTTAATGATTTTAAAAATACAAATAATTTGTTAATAATAAATAAATTCTAATGATATCACTGCAATGTATGCGATACTTTTCAAAGCAACTATACAGGGCCAGGAATGACCTTAGGCTAGAGCAGGAAGGCCCAAGGCCCTAAGCCCTAGCCCCATTCAGCTTAGGAATACAGCAATGAAGAAACACTGTATCTTATATCGTGGGCTATTTCTTATAATAACTGTGAAGAAAGTTTGCGTTTATTTCAAGAAAGATGCAATAAACCACCAACAGATTCAACCACTTTTCGATACTGGAAGCTCGAATGTTTGGAAACAGGGTGCTTGGTAAAATATCGTCCAAGATGCGGAAGACCAGGAACGGCGACGGGAGACAACAACAAAGAAAATTTTCTCGCCAGTTTTCAATTCGATCCAACAACTTCAACGAGAATAGTCGCAGAGGAATTGGATATTTCCAAATTTTCAGTAGCAAAAATATTGGAATAAAAGGGGTACCACGATTATTTTCAACTCATATACGACGATGATTCTGATAGACAGCTGCAGTTTGCTGAAATAATGAGACAAACGTTCATCAGTGATCCAGATTTCCTCGGTAAGGTCAAATTTTTAGGTGAATGTGTCTTCGGTTTAACGAGAAAAGGAAACAAATGCAACGTTTACGATTGGGTTGCGACACGCAAAGTATTAAATAATTTTTCAAATAAATGTACGAAAACTTTTGCATTTTAACTTGATTTTATTTCCCTCAAATTCGTTGATATTTTACATTGTATGTTGCAGTTGAACCAGTTTTTATATTTATTAAATTTTTTCAAACGAACGATAAAGTTTTCATAACTATCCTATATATGATACAAAAGATAAAGACGAATATAAATGAAATATTTCTCTGTACGAATACTTATGAGCGCCGCTGTATATATATATATAATATATATATAATATATATATATATATATATATATATATATATATATATATATAACTGCGGGTGATGAGGAAGAAATCGAGGGTTCTCCAACGTTCTCGAGGGTTATTCGTCATGCAAATACGTATTAAATCGGGATTAAAAGTGCAGTTTATCATTATCGCATTTTCATTTAACATTTTACACTTTGTTAACTTCGAATTAAGGATTTTATTAGAAATCGAATTAAATGTTTGGATTAACGATTACAAAACAAAAAAAACAACACTAATTCATCGAATTTAAAGTATAGATCTTTTTGAAGTATGGAAAATTTCCTTTCATTGGGTATTTAAGAAAAATGTGATAAGAATTTCTATCCAGAAATAACGGATTTCATCGCAGACATGTCAAATCCCTCGGTCTGAAAAAGCTTCACTAAACGATACATCTGAACGTTATTAATTGCGTAAAAGACAACGACACATCAGAGAAACTCTCAAATATTTCTCAATGAATCTAATTTCAAGTAAAATTAAATAATTGGTGTTGGAATGCAGTTTGAAAAGAACGTTCATCATTCTTATACGCAATGAAAATAATGTGAACGTGACTGTTATTGTTTTGGAGTTGTTTAACCTCTCTTTCGTAACATTAAGATCATATTACGGAGGGGACTCGCGACTTTACGTGGATTCCGAACCACGGGTCACTACATCATTTGGATACGGAGGAAGAAGGATCCCCATCGAACTACTACTGCTACTACTACTACTACCAAGACCCAGTGTCTCTTAACTTCACTGATCTATCGACGTTACGATGTGGCCACGATGTTAGCCCATGTGAACGTGAAAGTCATGAAAAAGGTCTGTAGAAACGTACTTTAGTGTTAATGTTAAAAAAAAGCATCAAAGGAGAGAAATATATCGTTTCGCTTAACTAAAAACTGTTAACTAATGATGACAATCAGTGAAGAAATCCAGAAACTGGCACAGCGCTCAAACCACCAGACTAATGCAGCCTACCGCGCTAATTCCTGGATTATTATTAATCAACACCATCGGAAATGGAACCCCCGACCTCACTGTCTTTACTTCGCTTACAGGGAAAAGGTGTTACCCATTGAGCTACGGGTGCGGGCACCTGTTAACTATCCTCGAAATGAAAAAAGTTCGGATGACCAAACTGTCGAAATAGCAAATGATCGAAACTTAATTTAAACAAACCAAACACTAACCTAATTAACCTCTACCCAACCATACTAAACCTGACTTAACCTAACCTGATCTCATCTTTTTTTATGTAAGAAGGAGAGGGGAAAGGGCGAGCGCCCGCAAAAATGCCCCCTTATATAAGAAGAAGAGAGCCAAAATCAAGGTCTTTGAGGCCCACGATGCCAGTTTATTTATTTTTTTAATAAATTTTGAAAAGATTGTGTAGTGTGTAAAATGCGTGTATATGTAGTGAAGGAGGGAGAAGTGCGTTTGAGAGCATACTGGATTGCTCACAGGGTAGATGAGACACGGAAAAAGATCAGCTAAAGAGGAGGGTGACAGGAGAAACGGGAGTTTCAGCACTCCCTCTCTCCTGACTAACGTTTCCCCTGTAGTACTTCCCTGGTCGATTGGTGTCTAAAGTCTCCTCCTCTAAACTAAGACGAGTTAAATTAAGCTTTGATTATTTGGACTTTCGGAGATATGGTACGGGATCTGTTTTCATTTTTCCTATGAATGGTATTGGGTTAAACCCTTTACAGCTGGCTTTTTAAACACATTAACTCAAACTTAGCAAGTTTCATTAAGCCAAACGTTCTGGTATCTAATTTCACGTATTTAATTAATTCATAAATCGAGTACCTATTAAATCCTTACACGCTCTATACCTTTCGAGGAAAAAAAATCGCCGAGAAACATAAAATTTCTAAAAGCATAAGAAATTATTAATTGCTAATACCTTGTTTGCTTTCAATATTTAATCTTATTCGGTGACAGTAATAAAATACCAAACAATAAAGCCAATCCTTACTAATTAGCAGTGTTGGGCACTAAAGCGTTAATCCGATAACAGTTAATTAACGAAGTTAACTTTTTTTAACGGACTATTAACGGAAGTTAATTTCCATTTATCGTTATCGGACCAGTTAACTTCCGATAACTCGATATTTAGTCCGTTAAAGTCCGTTAGGAACCGGAACGTTGACAGCACCACCAGCTCTAGCGACAGCAGCAGCATGCCTGACGACCTCTTCGCTGGGTGGACGGCCGGTGGCTCAAGTACCAGTGTCAAGCAGAAGGCCAAGAGACTTGTCGACACTTGGCTGGACACTGATGGGAAGGTAGACATGGCCGACTCTGACTTCATGGGGGAGCAGATCTTCATCAACCTCTTCCTGAAGTACAATACGCCAATTCCGTCCTCTGCCGCAGTGGAACGGCTCTTCTCTCTCGGCAAGGACATCCTGAGGCCCAAGAGGTCAAGACTGGCAGTTGGGCCTAACTTTGAGAAGTTGGTCTTTCTGAAGGGCAACCAGCACATTGTGTCATAGTCTTTAATAAATGTGCCTAAAATTTAATTTTACCTTTCAGTTCCCGCCATAATAATTCTCTGGTAAATTAAAATTTAGTTAATGGTTACAAGGGTAACGGGTTTCAAAACATGTAATCAGTACATTTTTTATTAAAAATAAAAAAAAAAGTTATTAAGCAAAAAAGTTGCAAAACTTGATAAAAATACAGTTAAATACCTATTTATTGTTGGATTTTGCATAAATAAACATTTTCTATGGGTTTTAAAGCTTTTTTCCTTGATTTTTTTAAATGTTAGTAAAGAAATAGTTATCGTTAACGGATTATCGTTAACTTCCGTTAACTTTGTAGTAAAATTATCGGATTATCGTTATCGGAGTTAAAAATTGGGGTTAACGGATTATCGTTATCGAAGTTAACTTTTTGGTTAACGGTGCCCACCACTGCTAATTAGTAATTTTTATGCTTTTTAGAAATCTTACGTTTCTCGGCGAACAAATTTCCGAAAATGTACACACTCCAAGCTGAGATAATTATAGTGATGTAAGCAATTTCCCGCTACTACGCTTGTACATTACTGATGTAACTTCTAGCTCAGATCTTTCTGACCTGAAAGCTTATGTTCAAATTATGATTTTAACAAATAAGTTGATAACGGATAAAAAATTAAATTTTATATTAACTTTTAAGGCTAAAATTAACTTTGGTTCAGTCGTAACCAGTAAGTGTGTGATAATATTATAACATACGTTAATATATTATATTCAGGAATGTATATAATTGCGAGTTCCGACGCTTCGGCAGACACACACGACTCGCCTTTTCAGCGGGCTTAATTATGGTGGAAATCAAAGGATTCTAAGTTAATATGAGAATTATTTGCAGTGTTGCAGGCTCGATGCTCTTTACTGGTTCACTTATCCCGGCAAAACATGAAACATTTAGCGAACGTTTTAAACGTTTATAAAGTGTCAATACAACATTTGTGATGTTTAGTAAACGTCTCATATCTTGCTGAGGGGATATTAACTTTCAAAACGTTATACTGTCTGTTCGGTTTACTATATTTATAAAACAACGTACGAAGAAATTTCACACACAGACACACACTCTATATATATATCTATATATATATATATATATATATATATATATATATATATATATATATATATATATATATAGGTGTATATATATATATATATATATATATTGGAAGGAATACCTAGTCTCCTATTAATGGACTTTTACTGATTTTGCAACTTACTCAAACAATAAATTAATCTTGATTCTTGGACATAAATATTTAACTTTGATAATGAAGCTAACCATGAGAATTAATCATCGTTAGGATGGTATCGAGTAAGAAATGCGTGCCCTGAATGGTTGGTATGCCAGGCTTGTAAAATTGGTATAACTGAGTGAGGCCTACATGGTCGCAGAATGTCTTTGGCATTCCAAAAATCGAGCCCTTCTTTTAAAGATGATTGCTCTAGATGGGTTTCAACCCATTGAGTCGATTTCCCCATACGTAAGGTATTGGAATTTGACCTTTGAGAGCCTCGGGAATTGTCAGATAAAGGGTTGATTTATCAGCGTGTCTGATCGCAGTTTAAGATTCGAAAGAAGATGATTTATTTTCCCGTATCTGTGCTCCGGTCACCTTTCAGCTTCGAGTAATGTAACTGCAGGTGATGAGGAAGAAATCGAGGGTTCTCCAACGTTCTCGAGGGTTATTCGTCATGCAAATATGTATTAAATCGGGATTAAAAGCGCAATTTATCATCATCGCATTTTTAGTTAACATTTTACACTTTGTTAACTTCGAATTAAGGATTTTATTAGAAATTGAATTAAATGTTTGGAACAACGGTTACAAAAATTAAGAAAAAAGAACAATAATTTTTACCGATTTTAAGGCATAACGTCAGAGTAGAAAACAAATATGCAAAGGCTTAGTAGTAATAAAACCAGAAAAATTGATTAGTATAATTAGTTGATTAGTTGATTAATATGATTATTACGTAAAAATAGTTTTAAAAGTAAAAGGCTGCGATTGCGCAATTAAAAGGAATAATCTGAAAGTGTGTTTAACGCGAGTTAAGACTTCAGATTAATAAATTAGAGGAACTTATGTAAGAAATATTACATTTTAGAAATGACAAACAAATAAGAGAATTGAAGAATCTTTCAAATATTGTCAATATAAATTTTATTGGATTTTATTGTTATTGAAATTTGCAATATTCGTCTTTGAAAAAATGGGTTATGTATAGTTAGGTTAGATTAGGTAAAGTTAGGTCGGGTTAGATCGTTTTATATTTCATTCTTTATCTTTTGGATGTACAGATATTTCGAAGTGCGACAGAAGGAAAGCAAAATACCACGTTTGTTTCCTTTACTCCCAATCGACGGACACAATGCTCGAAATATATATATATAATAATAATAATAATAATAATAATAATAATAATAATTAAAAGAACACATTACTGCTTCATAATAGCATATGTTTAAAAAGTATTTTTTTGTTTTAAAGGATTCATTCCTTTATGCGCAAAGCGAATGCATTGAACTTAATGTTTGGTAAACTGAAATGCATTTCAAGTAATGGAAAAAAAGTTCAGTATTACATTTGTTTTTGTTCTGTTTTCTTTGTATCTCATCCAGTTAAGTAATAACTTTAGAGGTATCTTCAACCATGCAATTCAATTTATCCTTTTACTGAGTTAGAACTGTTTTCAAAGTACCATAAATTGCGTCTAATCTTTCTTGAGAGGCTTGATTTCCTCGTAGTAATAGCCGAGTTTTTTCTCAAATTCATTTGTTTTTCTTTTCAAGGGCATTATTTGGTTCGAGTTCACGGCGTAAGCGGGAGGAGTGAACATTTATTAAGGGGGGGACTCAAAGGGATTAGTGGAGTAATTTGTGGTAGGCTTGGATTCCCGCCCTCCGTTTATTTTATCCGAATGGCAATATTCAGCATTACTTATTTCCAGTTTATTTCTACATTTTTCGTTTTAATATTAACTTTAATTCTTGGGTAAGATTAACGATTAGTCACTATTGAAAGATCAAATTTGGTTTAATGAGAACTTTTATTTTGGGGTTCGAGCTTTTATTTACTTTATTTTTATATCTTCTATCTGATTTCCTTTTATGTAACGTTGCCAAGTAATTTTCAAACTCATTCGGTATTTCATTTGACTTTTCTTCCTCATATTCTTGCTTAATTTCCGTGCTGACGCTTCTTTAACTTATTACTGACTGGAACTAAGAATAGGCTTATTTATTTCACGGAAACAGGTTCCTTCTGTGGTAATTTTTGGTCCTAAATGCCTAAAAGTTTTTGGAGTTCCATCAAGCGAGAGCAAAAAAGCATCGCCCGATGATCTGAGCTACAGGAATTTTTTCATCATCATCCGCAAGCTGTTCAAAAGCTAAAATGCTAAATTTTCGGTAACCAATATATCTTCAAGAGCTCCTCGCGATTTTTAAATTTCTTTTCTTTGTTTTTTTAATTCGAGAATTCTTATATTTGATTATTAATATCACAAGACTTTAAACAGGGGAGATTCTTTCGATGAAGTAGTAAAAGTCTATTTTTTCTGGCTGCTATGCAAGATTTTTCGACATGTTTAAAGAAGTATGTTCTGAACGTTTATTCTTTCAGAGACTTGAACACTAAACGATCATCGAGATTTTTTCATATTGTCTATGTTGAAAATATATAACAATATAAGATGTAAAACGTCATTTAATGTTATGCCATTGTAATTTAAGTGTCAAAATAACTGTAAAATGCTCATATTTATGCCTTTAACATATGGTTCATTAATGTTAATTATTTCTTCGACGCTGCGAACATTTGAAATTTACTGATAGCATCATTCAACCTATTGAGTACTTAGTAAAAATAATTACTCTCGCGCAAATCAGTTAAACTTGATCAGCTTTTATAAGCTCATCGGATAAAAATGGGTAGAACAAGAACGCAGTCTTCGCAATTATGTGCTTCTTCTTCATGATTAAAAAGTAGAAACGCTGCTTCCGAAATTTCAATGACCCACGAGTTTCAAGCAAATGTTAAGCTTTCACAAACTCGATGTATTGACTCGTATGTTTTGTAATATGGGAAATTATATAATTTCATGAACGTTGAAAAGATTAACCCTTTAATGGCCCCAGAGTCTTTCTGAGGTTGAATAAAACCGTCTGCTATTAACCAGAACAAAATCAGCAAAGTTCCACTGCGTGATAAATGATGGTTGTTAAACTTACTTAGCTAGCTTAAGACCACGCTGGTACTGATGACAAATCTTTTAGTCACGTATGAGAGTATTTTTTATGTATATGTTATTATATGAGTGGTTATACGTAAATATATTTCTATTTATTTTATGTATGGGGATATGACTAATATATATATATTTAAAATTAAATGTTAACGAATTTTCAGTGATTAAATTTAAATGCTAAAGTTATGTCATTGCATTTGTATAAGAATCAAACCAGAACTACAGGACATTAATTTAATTTGAAAGAAAGCTACACCATGTCAGTTTAACGCAGTTCAACTCTTACATTAGACCACTCAGTAGACCACTTTATGTAGGTCTACAGTTTCCAAAAAAAATGTTCGAAAAAACAAATTTTCTAAAAAGCATAAAAAATTACAAATTGGTAATATTTTGTTTTTGTTTTGATATTTTATTTTTTGGGTGACAGTAATAACGTTTCGTAAACGAAACCCAATCACTACTCATTAATAGGTTTTTATGCGTTTTGGAAATCTTATATTTTAGGCGAACTTTTCTCCGAAACGTATAATACGATTCGCAGTGTTCCGATTACTTGGCACTTTACGCTCGAGAATGCTCGAATTGAATCTAAGCTACAGAGTGACACTTCACACTTGGACAAAATTTTTATAATTCTTTGTGAAATTTGGAGAAAACAGTCGATCACCGAATTTACAAAAAAAAACTTAACCATCAACTATTTTTATTGCTTAGAAGTGAACATTCAAAACCAATGGGTCAAAATTTGTGAAGCTACATTTAAAATCTAAATGTCTCGTGAGCTTATAGTCAATCGAAGTAATTCGGTAGCTTAAAATAAAGGATAAACTTTTACTACTGTAGCTGAAATATGTATGGAGTTATTTACAAGTTACAATGCGAGCCTGAACTGACTAGTTAAAGTTAATAATTACACTGGTCAACAACAATTTTGTCACAAGGGTTTTGATGGGTGTTCTAAGTGTACTTTTTCATGCTGAATCTACAGTAAATATGAAATCAGATTTTTTTCTATCAGGCTTAGTTTACTTGTGACGCTATGTTCATTTTTCCTCATTTAGCATGATCAACGGATAAAAAAATAATAACATATTATATAATTAAGTATATAACAATATTATAATATAAAACATTATAAAAATAATAAATATAATAATATATTATATTAATTAATATAACTATAATAAAATATATTAAATATATATATGTTGTATTAATTTTTCTGTAAAATTAGTACAATTTATTCCTTTGGGGAGAAAGTTCTGATAATGCTGGCAGGATAAATTTGGTTGGAGCAGCAGACTGCAGGTTGAAACATGTTTGTACCTGTTCAAACATGAGCCTAGTTTCTGTGTGTAGAGCAGCTCCAAGTCAGTCTGCTTGTAAATGTCACAGTGTTAACAGCTAGTGTCTGTTGCTTCTTGTTAATTTTACACCAGTGTTGTATTCATATAGATGTTTTGTAATGCCGCAGAACTGTCTGAATCATCCTAATTCCTTTTGTTATGTATGTGGTGATCTAACTTTAAAATCCCAGAAACGTAACTTTACACCATTAGTAAAAAAATGCTATGAACTTTATTTCGGATGTAAAGTAGGCGATCAGGACAAGAGTTGGGCCCCTCACATTTGTTGTGTGACATGTGTAAGACTACTTACAGGATGGCTAAACGGTTCACGTCACATGCCATTTGCTATTCCAATGATTTGGAGGGAACCCAAAGATCACACAACAGACTGCTATTTCTGCCTGGTAAATACAAAGGGGATCACTTCAAAACAAAGAGCCTTACGAAATACCCTAATCTACCGTCTGCAATGAGACCAGTTCCCCACAGTGCTCAACTTCCAGTACCAAATCCTCCTGAACATGTAAGTTTAAGTGATGAGGAATCAAACGTAGCTGTAGCATATCACGAGGAAAAAGATGAAGACATTTCTGATCCAACATTCCAGGCTACCTGTTCCTCCAATGAACCACATTTACTGTCACAAGGAGATCTAAATGACCTAGTTCGTGATTTGAAATTATCTAAGAAGCAGGCTGAACTTTTAGGTTCAAGATTAAAGGGTTGGAATCTACTGCAACGTGACACTAAAGTTTGTTTTTTCCGCAGCCGCCATGATGAATTCAAAGAATGGTTCTCCCATGAAGATGGACTTGTGTTTTGTAAAGATGTTAATTCAGTCATGGGGGCTCTTGGTCATGAACATAACGTGGATGAGTGGCGATTGTTCATTGACTCCTCAAAAGTCAGCTTGAAAGCAGTCCTTCTTCACAACTGAAATAAATTTCCTTCTGTACCTATTGCACATGCTGCAAACATGAAAGAGTCATACGACAACATGAAGTTGCTTTTAGAAAAGTTTCAGTATCAGAAATATAAGTGGAATATCTGTGGAGATCTGAAGGTCATTGCACTTTTGCTAGGGTTGCAGCTAGGTTACACCAAGTACTGTTGTTTTTTATGTGAGTGGGACAGTAGGGACAAGCAAAACCACTACGTTAAGAAGGATTGGCCAAAACGCACCTCACTTGTTCCAGGCAAGAAAAATGTTGTGAATAGTTCACTTGTTGACCCTGAGAAAGTGTACCTTCCTCCTTTGCATATCAAGCTTGGAAAACTTTGTTAAAGCGATGGATAAAGCGCAAACAGGATTCACATACTTGAGAAATAAGTTTCCCGAGTGTGCCTAAGGTTGTTGGGGCAGAGTGTAGAACGTGTTGTAATGATGATGGCCAGGTGGTCTGATGACAGTTGTTTTTCTGTTCTCCAGTGTGTATGTGTTGCTAGTGAGGGGGAACAGAACGTTATGTCTGGGGAGGAGTTTGAGTATCCTGCTTGATGTAGTATGTATGTATGTTCTTCTGTATTGTTAAGAATGAAGAGGCTGTTTAGTTGTGTGGCTATGTTGGCGCCTCTGGTGTTGCTTTGGTTATGCAGGTACCAACTAGTGTCTTTAGCGTTGAAGTCTCCTCTTAAGATGACATTAGTGAGAGAGGATTGTAATTGGCTGGCACCTGAGGTGAACTATCTGGTGGGGTGTAAATGTTGATTAGTGTGGTGTTGTGTTTTGCGCGTGTTTTAATGTTAATTGCCTGTATTTCTATCGTATTATCTGCTTGGATTGTGTTTGTAATGTTTTGGATAGCATAATTGTACAGTAGCTAATGCTTTTACGTATGTAAGTGATGAGTCCACCCCCGTTACCCCCAGTATGATCCTGACGGATCGCCGTGAAGTCAGGGATGGTGGGTGTTTTATGTGTGTATTTTAGTTTTGTTTCTTGTATAAGTTCTATGTGAATGTTTTGTTTGTGTACGAATTCCCTAAGCTGCATGATTTTGTTTGTGAGGCCATCTACGTTGTACTGTAATATGTTAATATTATACTTCTGTATGTCTCTCATGGTGCTATTGTGTCTATGTCTTTGTGTATAGTGACATGTGTAAGTTGTAGTTGGGCCTGGATTAGTCTTAATGTCGCCGGAGAGTAAGAGTAGTCCTGGGAGCACGCAATTGCTCCCCGTAAATGAAAAAATAGCACGCTGAGAATAGGTCCGGCCTCCGGAGCCGATCGGCACTCTGACCGTGCCACGCAACAGGCCGTCGACTGCCAGTCTGGCCAACCGTAGACAGCCCGCTGCACGGAGATTTGAGGAAGTTTAGCTACCAGCGCGTTGATGTTTTGGTTTGACGTCGCCTCTTCTTTGCGTTGACGTGTCCCGTGCTGGAGGATACAGCCACTGTTAGAAGCTTCCTCGTCAGCTGCTAACACTTTTTTCACGTTCAGAGGTTTTTTATAAACAAATCTCAGTTTTCTGCTCAAAACAGCTTTCTAATTTTAAAATTGATTATTCAAGGAAGGAAGATGTTGACTTCTATTTTGCGGCAACAGCTGATAATATTTATGTTACTTTATAGTAAGTATTATTGTAAATATGTGTGTATATTATTATTCTCTTGTTACGCTTAATGTATATCTTGTATGCGTATACATAGAACCTCGTTGAATGATCCTGTATCACCAAGACGGTCTTCTACTGTATTCTCTGAAAGGTCTTCTTATCTGGAAGACGGCAATTCGGAAACTTTTCCGCTTACAGACGTCTTGCAGCGGCCGCATTACACTCGGCAAGTCCATACATGAGATGCATGTCTGCCATTTCTCTCTTTGAATAAGCCTCCATTCTCACATCAAATGCACACTATCACTGAATAGCACAAAAACTTTTAAGGTTTTTTTTTTTTTACTGGACTGCACTTATTTACAGTAAGAAGTTATGAATACAAACAGTGAAAAACCGCGATGCACCTCTGACTGATTGATGGCGCTACACTCAACGATATTGAAACATGTCATAGAGTGTACGAAACATTACAATCAGCAAGGCCATACATGAAATAAGTCTCGTACACACTCACAAACATTGGCGGCAAGCAGTGTTTGCAAACAGTTTTTGGAAAGAATTGCTGGAACACAAAACGGGCTGTAACTCGGAAACAAAGTGATTTCGGGCATATGTTTATATAAACGTTTTTCATTGTTTACAGGTCCTGAATCCATCCTGAAAGTGCGTCCCACAGGTTATGAAACACCCTGTATATACATATATATATATATATATATATATAACCTTGGTTAACTTTGGTTTTGCTTCCTCCCGAATTGTTCATTCTGACGAAGGTCTAGCTTAACACATCACCTTAAACCTACAGTTTAACGTGGAATCCGAACCAAGCTCCACCACGGGCGGTCAGAAATTACAAAGTCGTCGCCCAGACTCGATCTCACGACCTCCCGATGAGCAGCTCAGCGTCTTAACCACTAGGCTACCAAGGGTACCCATTTATCTACCAACCAATTTTTTTATTGTGTGGAAGGATGAACAGCAGGGTTTTGCTGCGCACCGCCTGCCGTCACCGGGTCTCGATCCCGGGGCCGATGAATTCGTAGTCAGCGATGCTTACCCCTACACCACCAAGGCGCATATATATATAATATATTACCAGGCGACCAAAGACAGTACATACAACACCCTTTAATCCCGACATTTAGAGGATCACATTCCTCATCTTCTGAGTCACTGAATAAATTGGAAATATTGTAATTAAATATTTAGAATAAATTTTTTAGAATTAAATATCTAAAATGGTAACTTTTAAAAAGTCATTTTAAAAATTAAGAAACTAAAAATGGCAATATAGTACTAGAAATTTGAAGACAAAGTAACTGTTTTAATGCACTTCAGTCATAGTCTAAAAATGTGAAATATATCGGAAGTAAAAGCTCAAAGATTTCAAAGTTTTAAACGTTAATCATTTGAGAGAGAAGCTGAATTACGAGTATTAAGGGATGATGTACGCTTATAAATGTAGCATTTCTGAAAGGTAATCATTCCACTGGATGTCATCCCCATTTCATCCAGCGCCCAGTTTAGTCCGAGTTAGGTTAGGTTAAGTTTAGTAAAATTAGGAAATATTAGCCATTCTCATTTCGAACCTCTACCACGAATGCGAATGAGAGTGACATTTCTTTCACAAATCGAGAAACTCTTTTTCTCAAATGTGGACTTACCATTTTGTGCATTCTCACTGCGGACCGTGAATAGATTTGGGAATGACAGTGAGTGGGAAGTAGTTAATTCTAAAATTTTGAGATTCACTGGATCTTGTGTCAGGAACTTCAGGAAAAAATCATATTGGACAGATTTTGCGAAATGCAACAAAATATCAGACGGTCAATAAATTTCTAAAATACCACAGTTATCAAATATTTTGAGCTTCACACCCGAATTGATTTGTTTCAATTTGTGAAGCTGCTTTTAAAATCTAAGTGATTCGGGATCTTAAAGTAAAGAATAAACTCTTAATGGCTGAAAAATTTGTTCAGAATATTTTGCGTAGAATTATTTTTGCATTATGTGAGCCTGATTTATACAGGGTGGCCCATAAGTCCCAATCGGGTATAATTAAAGCGAAAATACAAAAATCAAACAAGTAAAAAGTTTAGAATAAGTTTAGAAATATTTAATGATTATTCAAAGTGCAAAATATAACGATCTCAACAAATATTCTTTCCTTTTTTGTAAATCCGCTAGATGGATTTTCACTTTAATTATAACCGATTGAGATTTATGGGCCACCTTGTAGGTAGGTTTCTGATTTAAAAAAATTACCCATAAGCAGTTGCCAGCTCAGTGGGTAACACCATTTCCCTATAAGCGAAGTGAAGACACTGAAGTCATGGGTTCAAACCCCGATGATGCTGATAAATAATAATATTTCCGGAAGCTAAATCAATAGGCCGCATTAGTTGGCCTGAGCGTTGTGCCAGTCTCTGGCCCTCCTGAATAATAATTCACTGGGCAACAAAAAAATTTTTTTTCGTGTCCCAAGAATGAAAATACCTTATTCTTATAGTATTTTCTGTGCTGAATCCAAATAAGTTTGTAAAATTTCTCTATCAGGTCTGGTTTTTGTGTGACATGCAATTTAATTTTTAAAAACCCATATAGTTACATACTTATTAAAATATGATCGAAAAGACATACCTGTAGTTTAAAAAGTAGCTTGTTTGATTTTCTGCTGTGCTTTGCCTCAGGCACGTCTCTCTTAAGAGTCCAGCAATAGTCAGCCAGCATACTGGGGCTCCATTTGCCTTGGTAACGGTTTTCCATGGCAGAAATATCCTGATGAATACGCTCACCATGTTCGCTTACCGCACCCAGGTTTTCCGGAAAAAAGTCCAAGTGAGAGTCCAAGAAATGAACCTTTAATGACATATTGCACCCCATTGCTTGGTAAGACTTAAGAAGATCTCCTACTATTTCAGGATAGTTTTCGGCCTTGTGATTTCCCAAAAAATTTGTGCAGACACTTTTAAAACTCTGCCACGCAGCTTTCTCAACTTCATTCAACTCTCCTTCAAATCTCTCATCTCTTAACAATTCTCTGATCTGAGGGCCTACAAAAATGCCTACATAATCTGTAGGCTGCTTAATTACTATACAGATGAAATTAGACAAAACACCAGTACAGAAAACCAAAAAAAAATTATTATAATGGTTATTAACACTAATATTTAATTGAAATAGGAAAAATTAAGAGGCCGAAATTAATGAAAACAAAGGGAAAGTTGCCATCGTCCTTACAGATTATTACAAAATTTCAACAAACAATCTGGAAAAAAATTGTTATCCCAACAGCAACCACTTCAAAAATCCAATAAACCACCCAGCAACCAAAGATTATACACGACAGAAATATTACAATTAAAATAGACACATAAGAATGTTAACAGTTCTTACAATAATATTTATTTATTTAACCAGGGCAAACCATTAAGAGGCAAAAAAATGCAGTTAAGAAAACAGTAGGCCCATCGCCAACTTACTGACAATGTACGAATCTAATTTGTACAACCCAGGGCTAATATTAAAGACCAAATCCGCATTATTCTTGATCACACTTGATTCCAATATATTTCTGCTAACATAGATTTACTAAACCTTAATTTGGAGCATTTTTCCAATCAATGGGTATGATTAGAATCTCTTACGTGAATGAAAATGGCGTTAGATTCCTGGCCACTTCTTATACTGTATTGATGCTGTTTAATACGTAACTCAAGGGTCTTACCAGTTTGGCCAATGTAAAATTTATTACATATTGTGCAAGGGATTTTATATACACAACCATGTTCACTTAAAGGGGAGTTCTTAATCAATGAATTCTTAATGACATCTAAATTTTTGAACGCAATATTTACGTTAAAAGTCCTCAGCAGATTCGGGAGCTCAAGGAAATTTTCTCTGAATGGTAACACTAAAACATTTTTTGTGTTATAAGGAATCTTATCCTTTACTTCGTAGAAGGTTTTCTTTGCCATTTTTAAGGACTTATCTATGCAGTTCTTTGGGTATTTTAAATCAAAAGCAATTTTGTATATTTTACTAATTTCATCGTCAATAAACTCAGGGCTACAAATTCGTAGGCCTCTTAGAAACAAAGTAGAAAGAACGGATCGTTTTACATTAATGTGGTGATCAGAATAATAATGTATATAGGAACAATTACACAGGTCAACAAAAAAACTTTTTTTTTTCGTTGCCAAGGAAATTCGTACGAATTTAGGGTATTTTGGGGTTGCTGAATTCCAAAATGAAAGTAGTTTTTCCGATTTGGCTCTAGTTCTTAAGATAATGAATACCCTCAATTAATAGGAAATGTAACCATAACGCGTGCATATGGGAAACTATCGGAACATTCTAGATGGTGAGACCGAATAAAATGCCATTATGTATTTCATGTGTTTACTTTTGTATGATTTGAGACAATTTCAATGCGATTTGTAAGTAGGCTCCGCCTGAACATTAAATTTTTTGAATTTTTACGTGTTTGAATGGGGTACCAATTATCTCATAAATTAGAGCCAATCTAGCAAAACCGATGTCATATTCGGAATCAGCACCACAAAGTTACCCCAAAATCACTCTAATATGATTGGCAATAAAATGAGTGTTGACCAGTGATTAGTGGGTTTTCTGTAAATATTGTACTTAAACTTTTTTCCAGACCTATATATTAAAACATCTAAAAAAGGGATCGAAGAGTCTTTTTCTATTTCAACTGTAAAATTGATAGAGGGAATTAAATTATTAAATTTGGGTAGGAATTCATTGAGATTTAAAGTCACTGGCCAAAGACAAAGAACATCATCTACATATCTAAACCATGGAACATAATTTGGCAGAATCTTCCTTCATAACTTACTTTCAAAAAACTCCATATATAAGTTACTCAAAATGGGGGAGAGAGGGTTTCCCATCGCCATACCAAATTTCTGTCTAAAATATTCATTATTGAACACAAATTTTGAGTCTACTATGCACAGCTTAATTAATTCTATAATTGATTAGCCACAGGTAAAGGCAAATTATGCTTAACCAATTCTTCCGAAAGAAACACTAAAAGATCCTCCACCGGGACTCTTGTAAATAAAGCGATAACATCAAAGCTTACCAATCTAAAATTAGTAAATCTATTGTTAGCAGAAATATATTGGAATCAAGTGTGATCAAGAATAATGCGGATTTGGTCTTTAATATTAGCCCTGGGTTGTAACAAATTAGATTCGTACATTGTCAGTAAGTTGGCGATGGGCCTACTGTTTTCTTAACTGCATTTTTTTGCCTCTTAATGGTTTGCCCTGGTTAAATAAATAAATATTATTGTAAGAACTGTTAACATTCTATGTGTCTATTTTAATTGTAATATTTCTGTCGTGTATAATCTTTGGTTGCTGGGTGGTTTATTGGATTTTGAAGTGGGTTGCTGTTGGGATAACAATTTTTTTCCAGATTGTTTGTTGAAATTTTAATAATCTGTAAGACGATGGCAACTTTCCCTTTGTTTTCATTAATTTCGGGCCTCTTAATTTTTCCTATTTCAATTAAATATTAGTGTTAATAACCATTATAATAATTTTTTTGGGTTTTCTGTACTGGTGTTTTTGTCTAATTTCATCTGTATAGTAATTAAGCAGCCTACAGATTATGTTTTCTTTTTGTTATCTACGTTATCTATTTGTTTTTCATTAAATTCTTTCCAATTAATTGCCTGTTTTAATTAAATATTAGTGTTAATAACCATATAATAATTTTTGTTCTCTGTATTGGTTTCTTTTGTCTAATTTCATCTATACAGTATATATTTTTTATATTCAGTTATTTAGCTGCCTACAGATTATGTTATCAATTTGAAAAAATCTTTAGAGGGCTTTAAGGCCTTTAATTTGAGGTGCCAATTGTGAATTTTTTGCTTGTCTATTTAACTCATATACTTTGTAATCTCCGTCTATTTTCTGTTCCTCCTTGATAATGTGAATATATCACGAAAGCGCTCGGACTTTGTGTTTCCTTTTCCTTGTGGTTGTTTGCTTATTAATAAGGTCACGTGTTATTTTGTGATTCTAGTGCATATATATATATATATATATATATATATATATATATTAGGGTGATTCAAATATGGGGGCGAAAATTTTTTTTTTATATTTTAATGTGTTCAACCCTTTAAATGGTTCATTTCAGCATAAAAACAACTATCCTAAAATATTTTAGCAAATTTTTAATTTTTAGGGGTTGCTACCAGCAATTAAAAATTGACAGAACGACTCAAATTGTCAAATTTTTCCACACCACCCAGAGGGTACAGTACAAGGTGCATTGCTTTTTTTTAATGTGGAAAGCTACCCCGTAGGTCCTACCATAACCACAAGCATGCATAATTAAACTAGCATGATATTTGAGACATTAGCTGTCCTTACTTCATCAATGTTTCTTTCTTTCTATCAGGGTAAACAGCCCTGTAGTTTTTCACTACTTGTAGCAAGAATTGTTTTTGATCTTCGTCATGTGTTAGTATTTTATTATATTCATCCATTAATTTTACTCCTCTTTCCGCTATATCATTCACGACTTTCCACTGTTTGATAGATTTCTTAGCGGAGTTATACTCTTCATCATTATGCCATTCTTTAGCATCTTTGAGTAAAAATTTTGAACTAAATTCTGTTATTGTAAAGAATCTTTGAGTATTTGATGACAAAATCTTCTAATTTCTTCGTTGGAATAAGTGCAGGATCTAGAAAAGCCCGTTTTGCAGGAAGAGTTTCTGTTGTATTTTGCAAGGCCTTTACAATTTTGTTTTTCGTTTCAGTAGGCACTTCATCATCATAAAAGGCCAAGGCTACCAGTTCTTCTGATAGGTACCAGAGGTTACCTAACAGTTTTTTAATAGCAACAAATACAATTGTGTCATTTATTTGTTTGTAGACTACAAGATTCTGTAATAATTCCAGAGCAAGACGAGGAGCGCAAGATGGCACAGGAGCTGTAAACCATGCCTTTACATATAACCGAGTAGCAAATAGACAGATGACTTTTAGTCCTTTTTTGTCTTTTACTTAAATTTTGAACTGAGATTTGAACATAAAATTTTTTAATGAATATGTAATTTTGGCCATCCACCTAGCCCGATGAAGTCCCGCTGGATGTTTAAATTTGATTCCACCTTTTGGTTCACCTCCCAAAAAAATAATTGTTAACTGCAATAGTTCGAGGTAATCGTCTCTTGGTTGGAATGTATCTAGTTGATTTGTTGCAAATATAATTATGTCATCTTTGATGTCATGAATATTTTCATAGATATCTGGATCTGATAATGCTGTCCCGTAGTCCTCCTTATTAATGCTTGACCATTTTTCTCTGAACTTCTTAAAAAGGACTATATCTGGGCCAGAAGATGGTGATAAAGACTTTGAAACAACAGCTTCCAGCATAATTTCAAATATATGGTGTCGACATGCCAGCCACAATAAATCGTTGTCGAATTTTTGTTCTAGAAGAATAGCTGCACCATTTCTAGGACCAGTATTGGCTGCCGTTGTATTAAAACACATGCATTTTATTTGTTCGCAGATGTCCCATTCAAGCGATGTCTGATTGTTTGCATTAAAAAGAGACGCATTTCTGTCACTCAATTTTGCAACATCAAGACTTCCTAATAATTTATCATCAAACAATTTTCTACGTTTGCCAACCTTACTTTTCCATGTTGAAGGTTGTGCAGCACAGAAACCAGATTCATCACTTTTACTCTCCTCTGATTCTGATTCTGATGATGTACTGGTGAGTATGACAGCCTCTTCACTCTTCTTTCTTTTGATCTCTTCTTCTGCTTTCCTCTTTTCATAACGTTGTTGCTTTTCTGCTGCTCTTTGCTCTTTTTTAGCAACAGCCTTATCAATGGTACCCATTTTTCCATGACGTCCTTTCTCACGTTGCATTTTCAAGAATTTCTTATCATCTTCTATTTTTATAAGCTGCATAGCATTCTCATGAGCAATGTCAAATAAGTTTTCCAGTTTATCTTTCCATTTTTCTTCTTTATTATTTAAATTTTGTGATCTTTTCAATTTGTTTGCTTTGTTTTTCTTAAGCAGCTGTCATTCCTTCAGTATTCCTTGAATTTTATCTACTACATGTATTCTTTGTTTTGCTGGTATTCCTGCTTTTTTCCAAACTGCTAGCACATCATTTGCAGTAGAGCAGCATGATTCTCTAATGTCTTGCTTTTTAATATTTCTGTAGTGCATGAAGAGGGCCATCATTTCCTTCTCTGATGGTAATACGGATGTTTTTAGTACTGCAGAGGGCTGCCCAATTAGCCATACTTCAGTTTCTTTTCTTGTAGAACTTCTCCCAAATGAGCAACTGGGTGATGGTGAGTTAGGCCTAGCTTCCATAATCGATTAATTGGTATCAAAATTACGAGTTCCAAGCAACAATTAAAAGCAAGCTAGTATATAAACCATTAATTAAAAATTCTGAAATATAAACAATTAAACATAAAATCATAAGTTGTAAAAACAAACAAATTGAAAAAGAGGGAAACTTTGACGCCTGGTAGCACATAGTAAATTTTATTTAAAATTCACCAAATTTGGCATACACTACTTTTTTGTCATAGGGAACAAAAATACAGGTTGAACAATTAAAAAAAAAAACTTTGATTTTTTTGAATCACCCTAAATTATATATATATATATGACATTAATTCAACATCCACTCAGCCCCCGCAAGACAAACGTGGCAACTCAAAACAGGGTGACTGATTAGTGAATACCTAGAGTCCCTTACTTTTACAAACTTTCATAAACATTCTGAATTGTGTCTGTTCAACCAAGCCACCATCATGAGTATGTCAATAACATGTATTTTTCATTACGGTCTCGAGCGGTCTCGAAAGGTCTCGGGGAGAAAAACCGAGACCGCGTCTGTCGAGACCGAGATCGAGACCGAGATCTAAATAGCGGAGACCAAGATCGAGATCTGCAAATTGGGTCTCGAGATCGGTCTCGAGACCGAGACCGATCTCGAGACCTACATCACTGTCACCAACACTGTTCAACTTACACATGCATGACATTCCAACACTCATAGATAACAAGCTTACCTTATCATCATATGCAGATGACATCACTCTAACATCCACCCACAACAACATCGACACCGCTACAAATAACCTACAAACATACATAAACAGTATACAAGACTGGCTCACACACAATAGACTCAAAGTAACGCCCACAAAATCAACCATCACCTTGCTTACAAGCAATACAAAAGAACACCAGATAACTCCACAGTTTACACTAAACAACACCAACATCCCACACACTCACAGGACCGAAATACTTGGGGTCACATACAATACATCATTATCTTTTGCAAACCACATTCAGGACATTAAAAACAAATGTACGTCAAGACTTAACACGCTTAGGTACTTACAGGCACAAACTTTGGACACCAGCAGGAAACAACATCATTCATATACAAACAATATATTCGCTCAGTTATGGACTATGCTAGCCCATGCTGGGCACCCATTATCTCAAACACACACATAAACACCTTACAGACAATACAAAACAACGCACTTCGTATCATTACAGGATGCACTCAAACAACACCAATAGAACACCTGCACACAGAAACCAAAATACTGAAAGTTAGGGAACATTTAGACATAAGGGGAACACAATTCATGGCAGCAGCGACAACTAACCCACAACACCCTTGCCACTACATGTACATTCATGCACCGACACCTCACACCATTAAGGTAACACCAGAGAGACATTATAACCAAATACTCCATTCCATACCACGCCCCACAGACATCACACAGTACAGAAAATACATACACACACACACCTAACCCACAAAGCACTGACACGACTCGGTCCGAATGCGGTCCTAGGTGCGAAGCCGCCACCCATTAGCAGATCGGATCGAGTTAACTTAGCACGATTCCGATGTGGACATCACCCCAACTTACGGACATATAAACACAGACTAGACAACTCCACAGATGACACCTTCCACCTGTGCCACGACACACCACAAACAATTGAACACATTATGACAGACTGTACCGCTCTAGCACAACAACGAACACAACACAACATCACTAGTGCGCTGAACCTCTGGTCCACTTCGGAGAGGGCGATCGGTTACCTGCGTGCCGCCGGCTTGTTCGATGAGGGTGGGCTGATCGGCTAAACAACAACAACAAGAGGCGAGTTTCAGATGGTGGTAGACCAATCAGCGCCAGAACTGTTGAGTTGGAGGAGCGGGTCCTGAATCGCTTGGAGGAACATCCTGGCGTCAGCACCCTAAGGATAGCAGCAGCAGAGGGTGTAAGATACACAACTGTGTGGAGAATTTTACGGGAACAACAGCTTTACCCATATCACATTTAGAGAGTACAAGGCCTTACTGAAGCTGATTTTCCACCACGAGAGGCTTTTTGTACTTGGTTCCTTCAACAGTGTGCTCGCGATCCTCTTTTTCTATCCTCCGTGTTGTTTCTGATTAGGCTGCTTTCACAAGAAATGGCGTGATCAATTTTCACAACATTCATCATTGCACCGAGGAGAATCCGCATGCCATCATCCAGTCAAGGCACCAACAACAATTTAGTATCAATGTATGGGCGGGACTTATTGCCGACAACTTAATCGGTCCTTTTGTTTGGAAGATTAACAGGAGAATCCTATTCCAATTTTTTAAGAAATGATTTAAGCGATTTACTAGATGAAATTCCTCTTGGTGTCCGACGTTGCATGTGGTTTATGCATGACGGCGCTCTGCCTCATTTTAGTCGAGTAGCCAGAGACTATTTGGATGACCATTTCCCTGATAAGTGGATAGGCCGTGGAGGACCCATTGCGTGGCCTGCTCGCTCCCCGAACCTGAATCCACTCGATTTTTACCTGTGGGGTTATCTGAAATCCATCGGTTACGTGACACCCATAGACAACGTTGAAATGCTCCGCCAACGTGTAGAACAAGGATGCCAGAAAATCCGAGCAACACCTGGAATGTTTGAACGCGTCAGGCAGTCTATGACGAGAGTTGTTCAGGCGTGTATTCAAGCGTAAGGTGGTCATTTTGCGCACTTCCTTTAAAGATAAGGCGGATATTTGCTGGAACACATAATGGGCTGTAACTCGGAAACAAAGCGATTTCGGGCATATGTTTAGATAAACTTTATTCATTGTTTTCAGGTCCTGAATCCATCCTGAAAGTGCGTCCCACATGTTATAAAACACCCTGTGTGTGTGTGTGTGTATATATATATATTATATATATATATAGAGAGAGAGAGAGAGAGAGAGAGAGAGAGAGAGAGAGAGAGAGAGAGAGGGGGGGGGGATATCAAATAACCTATCAGTATTCTTAATTGATAAGCATAAAATAAAGGCGATTAGACACCTATTTCAAATAATTTTTAAAAAGCAACTAACAGAGCCATCTCTGGAATCACAAGCGCTCGTAGCTTAGTGGGTAACACCATTTCCCTGTAGGCGAAGTGAAAACATTGAGGCATACCTAATTTTAGTGTGCAGTGATAAACAATTTGCGCAGTAATAATTTCAATTCATGCAGTAATAAATTGAAAATCTGTGCAGTGATACATTAGGTTCTATATCGAATATAGAACCTAATTTATCACTGCACAGATTCTCAATTTATCACTGCACAAAGTGAAATTATTACTGCGCAAATTGGTTATCACTGCACACTAAAATTAGATATGCATTGAGGTCAGGGGTTCGACTCTCGATGATACTGGTTAATATTAATACAGGAATTAACACAATGAGCCGCATTAGTTTGCTGAGCGCTGTGCCAGTTTCTGGCTTCGCTAACTGACTATTATTACCTTATTTAACAGCTACTTTTCCTGCTCCAAATGTAAATTTCTTAAATGAAATGCAAAGAATTTCGTGGTCACTTTGAGGTGGAACTTTGAGACAAAACAAGATGGCAACCGTATTGTCCTCCACGCTTCATGCTATTCCTGCATTTATCCTAGGATCTTCTCCTTCAATGATGGATTATGTTAGGTTCAGATGGAGTTATAGATCCGTAATTCTAATTTTTAGCATTATTACGTTCGAACGCTGCATTGAGAGGGAGTAACTGATCTGAACATCTATGTTCCCTTCACCATCTAGTGAACCACTTAAACTTTTAAGAGTTCAAGAAAACAGAGTTCAGTAAAAGTTGGAAGAAAAACTCAGTTTCACAGTGTGACCTTACATGAACGAATTTGTGTAGATCGCTTTTAAAGGGATCATTCTTCTGAAATTAAAATATTTAGTTCGACCTTTTGCTTGCACGTTGTTAACAGAACTTAAGTTAAAGTTGTGAGTAGTGGGGCATGTGAGAGTAGGGAGCATATATGATAATATACGTACAGTATGTGAGCCAAAGCCGACTTCACACACTTGATTGTATCTCAAGTTAAAAGTATATGAAAGTTGGACTTTAGTTTAACTGAGATATTAGACATGAATGGCCCTGCTGACTAGTGAGCGAAAAATACCCAAAGTGGAATACATTCTATCCCACTCTCCTTTTGCTGAAATCTCAATTTTAGATGATTTCAATGTTCACCACCACCTTTGGCTTTCTTCCCATTTCATTAACACCCCTGGTGAACTAGCTTATAACTTTTCTATCCTGAATGATCTAGAACAGATTGTACAGTATCCTACAGGCATCCCAGATCGTCTTGAAGAGAGACCCAACATTCTGGTTTTATTTCTCACCTTTCATCCTTCTTCTTACTCTATCACGCTTTTTTCTCCGTTGGGCTCCTCCGACCATAATCTTATACCTGTTTCCTGTCCTATCGCTCCAATTCGGCCCTTGGTACTTTGGCGCCGCTGATTGAGAGGCTCTTAGGCAGTACTTCTCTGATTTCGCGTGGAATGATTACTGTTTCCGTGGCTCTCCGAGTGTGCTGAGCGCATCACAGAGGTGATTCTCTAGGGCATGGAGGCGTACAATCCATATTCTCTTCCTACTATTAATGCAAAAACAACCTTGTTTAACTTAACTTGTTCTAATGCTATCCGCAACAGAGAGAAGGCTTTCAAAGATACCGTCGCCATCCAACTCCTGATTCTCACTTAGCTTATAGTTCTGCCCGATATCATGCAAAATCTATTCTTCGACTCGCCAAAAATTCCTTCATCAGTCAAAAATGTGAAAACCTATCCGATTCTAATTCTTCTCGCTCTTTCTGGCATTTAGCTAAGAACCTCTCCATCAACTTTACTTCTTCTTTCACTGCTTTTTTCCATTCCGACGGCTCAGTTGCCTTCTCTTCTCCCGATAAAACTGAACTCTTCACTCAAACCTTCGCCTCCAATTCAACCCTGGACGATTCTGGTGTTGTTCCTCCATCTCCTCCTCCCTCCGACTCATTTATATCTGAAATTAGAATCTCCTCCAAAGAGGTTTCTTCTGCCCTCTCTGAACTCATCTCTAGAAAGGTATACGGTCCTGATGGTATTCCTCCTGTTGTTCTCAAGAACTGTGTTTCTGTGTTGAAACCTGACTAGGCAAACTCTTTCGCCTTTGTCTTTCATCTGATACATTTCCTTCCTGCTGGAAGCTCGCTTTCATTCAGCCCGACCCAAAGAAGGGTGACCGCTCTCAACCCTCCAACTATCGTCCAATTACTTTGATTTCTTGTCTTTCTAAAGTTTTTGAATCTATCCTTATCAGGAAGATGGTTAAACACCCTCTTCTCACAATCTTCTTTTAGATCTTCAATATGGGTTCCCAAGGGACGCTCTACTAGCAATCTTCTTGCACATCTCTCTGACTCTTGGTCATCCCCCTTTCGGGATTTCGGTGAAACCTCTGCTATTGCGCTGATATATCAAACGCTTTTGATAGAGTCTGGCACAAATCTTTAATTTCCAAACTGCCCTCTTTCGGTTTCTATCCTTCTATCTGTGCCTTCATCACTAATTTCCTTTGTGGACGATCTATAGCTGCGGTTGTCGAGGGCCACTGTTGCTCTCTTAAAGTTATTAATAGTGGTGTTCCTCAAGGCTCTGTCTTGTCACCCACTCTTTTCCTTTTATTTAACAATAACCTGTTAAATCGCACTTCCTGTCCAATCCACTCCTATGTCGATGATTCCAGTCTTCACTTCTCCATCCGCTTCACAAAGCGTCCCTCTCAACAGTCACTCCATACTTCACGTAGGACGACTATGGTGCACCTGACTTCTGATCTTTGTACTATCTCTGATTGGGGCAGAGAAAACCTTGTGGCTTTCAATGCTTCAAAACCTCAGTTCCTTCATCTGTCTACTCGTCACAATTTTCCATTCAACTCATGCAGCTGTACTTGACCAGGTGAAATCAAAGGCTTTTCGTTTCATCAATTCTCCTACTCTTTCTGACTATCTTCAATCCCTCTTTCTTCGCCGCGATGTTGCCTCACTCCCTTTACTATCGCTATTATAACGACTGCTCTTCTGAACTCTCTAACTGCATGCCTCCTCCTTTAAGGAGAGCACGCAGTACCAGAGTTCGATACATTCTTATTCCTTTTCTGTCCAACTCTCTAACGCAAAGGTTAATCGGTATTTTCAATCTTTCATCTACTTAACCGGTCAACTCTGGAACAATCTTCCTCAATCCATCTTTCCTCCTGTCTATGACCTCCAATCTTTCAAACGCAGAGTGTCCAGTAATCTAAAAGTTTTGGACCTTGATTTTGACTATTCTTCCTCTATAGGGGTGGCTTTTTTGCGGGCATTCCCTTGGTCCCTCCTTCCTGCATAAGAAAGGGAACACCTAAATGTAATCGGTGACTTAGTACTTAGTGCAAGAACCCAAAATGTCCACCTGCGCTTGCTGGCACTGGGCAATTTGCTATCTTTGCCAATGATTCTTACTCATGATCATAGTTTGCAATCTCTTACAATAAATTGTTAAAAATCTCGGGTGTTATCACGATGATGTTATCACGAAAAGGAAGTGTTGCAGTGCATTTGTTATTCAGTTAATAAAAGCATTCGAGAGTGTCAGGAAGCTCAGGGAGGACATTTTTAGCTCTTTTTTTTTTAAGTCATTGATGACATGTTAAATAGTCATAAAAAATGGTTTTATTTCACTTACTGACAGCGTCAGTCATGTCTAATAACTCACTTTAAAGTTCCACTTTCAAATACTTTTAACATGAGATGCAGTCAAGTTTGGGAAGTCATATACGGAGTTACAGGCTAACAAAGACCTTAAGATCCACCTACGATAGATAGCTGAAGAAATAAGTGAGAAAAAAGAGAAAACAGGTAGACAAGCAAATGAAAATAAAGAATACTGAAAGATCTCACACGGGAACAATAGTAGCAGAAAAATATAGAACAGACGAGGTTTCTCCTCCTCCGCCAGCCACTGCTGACAGATAATTCACTGGTATGCAACATATCTGATGTTTCAACATGCGTAACTTTTTTATCAATTCAGGTGGGCTGAATTCAAAAATCACATCCATTTTTTCTCATCACGAACAGTATTATGTAATGTTGCGCGGCGCTAAACCCTATCTGCCATTTCTATATCCTTATTCATATATGGCGACCAAAATTGTATACAGCAGTATATTCTAACTGAGGCCTAACAAGCGACTTATATAATGGTATAACAATATCTTCAGATTTATACTCAAAATTATGAGAAATAAAACCCAATACTTTATTGGCTTTACTGCTCCCGACTGAACATTGTCTGGAGAACTTCACCAAAGCCTTTGTAACAAATGACACTTAAATGTTTTCCCTCCGAGGCTTCGTTTTAACACTATTTCTTAAACGTATTGTATTAAATGATTTTACGTTTATCTTCTAAATTAATGAGATCGCGCTGCAAATTCTCTATCTAGTAAACTAATTGCCGCAATTTTAGTATCATCAGCAAGTTTAGACATTTTACTTCATAAATTAACGTCCTGATCGTTAACATATATGATAAAAAAAAATTATCCCAAAAGTGACCCTTGCGGAACACCGCTACTTACATTAGCCCATCTTGACTATTTCCCATTTATTACTACACTTTGTTTTCTACCAATTAACCAATTATTATCATTCCAATTAAGAACTCGACGCCATATTCCATGAGCTTTAAGTTTTTCCAACAATCATTTATGTTGAACTTTATCAAACCCTCTTGAAAATGTAAATATATTATCATATAACCATCATTCTATTACGGTCATATGTAATAGGATAATTCTAAGAAATTAGGTAAACAAAATTTGTTTTTATGAAATAGATTATTTTCTATAAAACAAAATTTAATTTTACGAAAAGCGATTTATTTCTATAGCCTATTTGCCATAATATGAATCTGGTTGGAAAAATTGGAAGAAAGTTTCAGGGGTGTTGTGTGACCGAAGAATAGGCGCAAGGGTTAAGGGAAAGGTGTATAAGACTGTGGTAAGACCGGCTATGATGTATGGGGCTGAGTCTTGGGCTATAAAGAAAGATCATGAGAAAAGACTAGATGTAACGGAGATGAGAATGCTGAGATGGATGTGCGGAGTGACAAGGTTGGATAGAGTAAGGAATGAAAGGATAAGGGGCACAACAAAGGTTGGAGAAATCTCGGGGAAGATACAAGAAAGTAGACTGAAATGGTATGGACATGTGATGAGAGGGGACGAAGATTATGTGGGTAAGAGAACGATGAATATGGAGGTGCATGGCAGGAGAAAGAGAGGCAGACCGAAGCGAAGGTGGATGGAGAAGGTGAGGGACGATTTGAGGGAGAAGGGTTTGTCGGAGGAAGAAGCCCAGGACCGGGCTGTGTGGAGGAGGCTGGTCAGAAACGCCGACCCCGCATAGAGGCGGGAACGGGCGAAGAGAAAGAAGAAGAGGAGATTTGCCATAGTATGAATTAGATTCCCTGTTGTTCTAATCTATATACATGACTTGACATTTATCTGTGTTGAATTTCATTTGCAATTTGAGATCGCGCTGCAAATTAGTCCAATCCTGGTTTCTGATTGCTTCGCCTGTAATTTTAGTATCATCAGCAAATTTTGAAATTTCACTAGCTTCATAAATTTACAGAGAGAGAGAGAGTTACAAGGGTAAAAGGAAGCCTCAAAGACTTTTCGGTCCACTCGGGGAGGTTCCTGTTATTAAACTAGTTCATTTTTTTAACTATTCTAGCAGTAGTAGAAAACTGGATAAAAAAGCATAAGGCTCTATCCCCACCTTACGCTCCCTCCCAGCCGCAGGCAGGTACGGATAAAGATTGAAAAAATACCTTGACCTTGGAAAAGTAGACAAGGAAATTTTACAGCAAAGAGGAGAATATATAAGCTAGCCCTACAATTATGCTATGCACACAGAGATCGTACACTAGATGGCACCGCCGTATAAACTAACCAGCAATATACTTGTGCCGATTGTACATCAACCACTTGGTATCGTCACGAAAACGTCAAACATATGGTTTTGATTTTATACAAAATATTTACAACTCTATTTACCGAGGTACTAGTCCAACAAAGACCCCATGGCCCATTTCAGGCTAGCCCCAAAAGGATTAAGAGAGAGGTAAAGGTTAAACTCTCTTGTCTACACCTATGTATGCGCAAAACCATCACACTGGCAAAATGGTGAAATGCTTCTACAAGAAAGGGTTGGAAACAAGGGAGCAAGTGAAGTTTACGTCTCCCTGTGGTGCCTAGTGTAGTTTACGTTCCTTTACATTATCCTAGTGTAGTTTACGTTCCCCTACAGCCTACAATATCCTGGTGTAGTTTACGTTCCCCTACATTATCCTTGTGTAGTTTGCGTTCCCCAACTTTGTCCGTCTACACCTAATCAAATAAAACATTAAAACTAACGAAAATATTACGACGTAACATAACCAATCGTCAATATATATATAAATTGACGATTGGTTAGGTTAAGTCGTAATATTTTCGTTAGTTTTAATGTTTTATTTAATGGATTCATTAAAAATGTCTCCTAAAGTAGTGTAGTTTACGTTCCCCAACTTTGACCTAGTGTAATTTGTGTCTCCTTTTGCCTCAGGGGGACGTAAACTACACTTGCTCCGAAACAAGAATTAAGAATAGAAATCAGATTTTCTACACCATGTCCTCACACCTCACGTGCATCCAGCAACCCATGAAAAAGAAAAACAGAAAAAACGAAATCGTGACAGCAGAAACGCAACTCAATCCCACTTAATCCATGTTATGCATTTTCTTAAAGTTTTTTAAAAGAGAGAGAGAGTTACAAGGAGTTACAAGGAAAAGTAGTACCTCAAAAGGCCTTGCGGCCCATACCGAGGTGGTATCAATGGCAACGGGTGCCAGGGAAAAATTCTGTCATCCTCAAATAGTGTGCAAGATTCAGTCTAACCTTTTCTTGAACAGATCCATAGAACTGTTTACAAATTCTGAAGGTAGCCTGTTCCACGTGTCACAGATCTTATACGTAAAGTAATTCCCACACACACTAGTCCTAAACCGTTTCAAATCCAACTTCCAACCATTGTTGCGAGTTGGGTTATCATTTAAACTAAACATACTTCTAAAATCGACATTTTTGAACCCGTAAGAACTTGAAAATCTTGATGAGTTGACCGCGCACCCTCCGAGTTTCCAGCGAAAACAAGTCCAGGGCGCGTAAGCGTCCATTGTAGCCCATATGCCTAACGGAAGGGGTTAACTTTGTGGCCCTCGCCTGCACTCGCTCGAGCTTCTCAATATCTTTCCTGAGGGTGGGCGACCAGAACTGCACAGCATACTGCAGGTGCAGCCGAACCAGGGAATTGTACAGAGAGAACACAGTCTCCTTGTTCCGAAACTGAAATTGCCTCCTCATATAACCCAACAGCTTCTGGGCTTTCTTTTCCACCTCTACGCACTGTTTGGTAAACTTAAGGTCGCTGCTAATTAGCACACTCAAGTCCTTTTCCAAATTAGTAGCCTCGATATTACTCCCCAACATCGAGTAGTCCGACTTGAGATTGGCGTAGCCAATGTGCATCACCTTGCATTTACCCAAGTTAAACGGCATTTGCCATTTTTCGGACCACTATCCTATCCTACCTAGGTCCGCACGCAGTTCCTCGATCGCTTCGGGCGTCCCAACATTGGCCCCAAGCTTGGTGTCATCAACGAATTGGCGATCCGACTGACGATGCCACCGTCGATATCATTTATGCAAATGATAAAAAACAGTAGCCCCAAAACGGAACCCTGAGGAATACCACTAGTGACCGAGGCCCAACCCGAACTAACCCCTTTAATTACAACCCTCTGCTGCCTATTCTTCAGCCAGTTTTCAATCCACCTACCTACTTCCCCACCAATACCCAGCGCGCGGACTTTCGCCATTAGCCGGCAGTGAGGTACCTTATCAAAGGCTTTCTGAAAGTCGAGATAAACTATATCAATCGCCCTACTCTTATCATACTCACTCCACATGCCGTGGAAGAACTTGAGCAAGTTGGTGAGACACGACCTATGCCGTCTAAACCCATGTTGGGAGTCCCGAAGCAGCTTGTAGGAATCCAAATGGTCAACGATCCTATCCGCTATTATCCCCTCTAGTAATTTACCTACAACCGAAGTGAGACTAATGGAACGATAGTTCCCTGGACTTTCGTGATCCCTTTTTTTAAAGATATGGGTCACGTTGGCTTCCCTCCAGTCACCAGGCACCTGGCCCGTCTCCAACGATTTGTTGAAGACTGTAGCCAGGTGGGGAGCCACCTGGTCGCGCACCTCCCGCAACACTCTGGGGAGGAACTGGTATGGCCCAGGAGCCTTAAACGCGCTGTTTGTCTATTCTATCAGCAACGACTGTCGCGGTACACCGAACACTATCCAGGCCAGCACCTTCGTGCCTGACGCCTGGCTCGGGGATGACGCGGGTGTCCTCCCTGGTGAACATTCCCGTAGTTCTTCGTTACCTTTCGCTAGCCTAACCTTCGTCTTCACTTCCCTACACAGGCGGACATACGCCTCAGTGTTTTCATGGGAACGATTGGCCTTCGCCTTCCTATACGCGGCTTTCCTATTTCGGATAGCTGAAGCGATGTCCCGACTGAATCACTTAGGCTGCGTTGTAGCAGGGGTGACCGGTTTTGAGGGTATGGCAGCAGACTGCAGCACCATAAACTCGTCCCGGAATGCACTCCACACTCCCTCAACATCGCCGCCGACCTCTAACCTCATCTTACCTACGCTATCCTGGAGGCTAACAAAGTCCGCCCGCTGTAGATCGAGTTTACTGCCTCTCGCGTTACTATACTTCACCCGAGGGACGCACACACGGAACCTAATCAGACCGTGATCACTCCCCCCAACGATTCGTCAACGGTGAGGCCAGTGACGAGGTTGTCTTCGGTCGTGAATACTAAGTCTAGAACGCTTTCGCCTTGTGTAGGATCATTGGCCCACTGAGTGAGGAAGTTCTCATCAGCAAAGTCAACTAGCCTCCACCCTTCAGCATCAGCAGTCCTGTCTTGAGTCTTCCCACTTTATGCCGCGACAGTTGAAGTCCCCTAAAACTACACACACCCTATCCCCTAGCAGGCTACGGAATTCGGTGTACAGGGCTGTATCCTTCTCGAGGAGGAGATGCGGAGGTCTGTACACCAAGATTAACCTATAGTTCGTTCCTCCCACGTTCAGATCGACGCCAAGCAGCTCCCGTTCCGATCGGAAATGGCAGTCAACCGGACTCAACGTGTCGGAAATGGCAGTCAACCGGACTCAACGTGTCGGAAATGGCAGTCAACCGGACTCAACGTGTCGGAAATGGCAGTCAACCGGACTCAACGTGTCGGAAATGGCAGTCAACCGGACTCAAGAGAGAGAGTGTTACAAGGAAAAGAAGTACCTCAAAAGGCCTTGCGGCCCATACCAAGGAGGTACCAATCAGAGAGAGAGAGAGAGAGGAGAGAGATATTAACTAAAACATGTTATGTAAGAACAAAACTGAATTGTAAAATGGGATACTTCACTGATTTTTAAAATTCTTAATTTAAATTATATATAAACTGAAAATGAAATACAATTTTACGAAGAACTTTAACTGTGATTATTCATAAAAGCAAACTCTAATAGTTATCAGTATGCAAAAAACTTCAGCGCATGCAAAAAGGAAATATTTTATAATTTATACTATTTAAGCGCTATTATTTTTTTTTGCGAGTTGTTATCAGGAAAGGGCGTCTACTCACCACATACGTAGATATTAATCAAAATAATGTTCGCCGCAAGAAAGAAAAACGCCAGACCTCCACCCATATACGCTAAAACACAAATGTAGCAACGACGAACAGAAAATATAACCTAATCTCACGAATATATGGTGCGAGGTATGTTGGATCACCATTTTAAATTAAATTCACGTCATAAGGCAATCTGTGCATGCGGAGAAAGCACTTGGGGGCGGGGGGAACCTAAAGGAAGGATCAGAAAGGAAGCACACTTAGTTAATAACTCAGATGATTTTCATCAGGTAATTTACGGTTGTAAACTTTAAGAAGTCAAAGAAACAAAATTCACAAACTAGAGCTGAAGCATTTCGATCAAAATTACGTTCTTAAAAGGGGTTCATAAGGTCTTGGAATCTTCGTTCGTTGTTCTGTACTCGTTCATCCGTTACTGACACGCACGTCAACTTCGTTTACCCGTGAATATCAACTGAACCTCATTATTTCTACAAAATAATGGCACGCTCTTTATTATGAGGAAAATAGGACAATAATGAGCCTCATAAAAGATTAAAAGCTAGTTTTTTACAAAAGATTACATTAACAATAATAATTGTTCTGAACACTTTTCAGTCTGGTCAATATACATGAGAAAGAGGTACTAAAATATATATATATATATATATATATATATATATATATATATATATATATATATTATATATATATATATATATATCAGAATGTAAGTTATACATTTAATTTATACAGTTCAGTTGTAAAGTATTTTAGTTTATATATATATATATATTAAAGATAGGAACACAAATTTAAAAATTTTAGTTTCTTAAGTTAAATTCTTTCTACTCAATACAACTTGAAATAAAATAATTTCATAATATATATATATATATATATATATTATCAGGTGATCCAAAATAGTGTTCCTAGAAATATTTATGCTAAAAAGTTATTTTGGAAACTTTTTTTTGGATCACCCTGTATTTTTTAAAATATAACTTATACTGATTCGAATAAAGACTTGCTGATACCGTGTGAATCAATATTTATTTATTATTTTATTTAGTGATATTCGAAGAAAGCGTTCAGACGATGTCTCGTGAAGTTCTTGATGACAGACTGGGAAGAAGTCTCGTAACACAATTCGACAATTTGGGCTAAAAACTTTTTACGATACAAAAGATCGTATGAGAACATCACGTAAAGATCAAACGAAGAGGGACTTTATCATACATATTGAAACCATTTCCGTGACATTTCGGTATATTTAGTGTGATTATATTCAGTGTGATGCAAATCCATGTCTGGAAGACATTACTCTCATCTTCCAAAAGCAAATCATATTTAACTATTACAAGTCTTATAGGAATATTATTGCATCTGTATATACATATAGGGAAACATTTTATATATATATATATATATATATATATATATATATATATTATATATATATATATATATATATATATATATATATATATATATATATATATATATACTATTAATAAATTTAAAATATAAAAACTATTATAAATGGGTAAAAAACACATAAATTTAAAAATTTTCATAAAAATTCCACTTGGAAATATATATATATATATATATATATATATATATATATATATATATATATATATATATATATATATATATATATATATATATATATATATTATATATATATATATTATATATATATCTTCATGCATCTCGTCTTCCCACAACTGTTCGATATATGAAGGAAAATCTATGCACTTTTATTATACGTGTTTGCAAATGTTCTGCTCTCTTTTTTGTATGTAATTAAATTCATTTTTCATGAAAATAAATAATTTTAAAAAATATAATTTGACACGATGTCTCCGAGATTGATGCAGGAAGTCATTGTTTAAGGTAAGCCTAAAAAGAGGCCTATAGATCAGGAATCACAATTCCTACAGTATATATATATATATATATATATATATATATATATATATATATATATATATATATATATATATATATAAGTGTATGTGTGTAAAATTGAGCTTTATGTTTACCTGAATGAACTTTCCTCCTATTTTCTATAGAAGTGCGAATGAGTTATGGAAATAACTTCTTATTTGCGCAGTTTTTATGGTTCACGTATTTTATCTATCTGGAGTTATTGCAATTTGTTCGCTTGTCTATAATAAATATTTACACTCGTTTATATATCATTTTCATTTAATAAATATTTACACTATTACACTATATCATTATGTAGAGTAAGTTCACTCTTAACTTAGTTGGGTGTTATCGTGTACTGCTATCACAAAACTTGAAATTATTTATATCACCTTGAGTCACTAAGTTTAGGTCTCTGTTATCCACTTGTACCGATTTGATGCACCCTCGAAAGCCGATGTAGTAGGAGGGTGGTAATCCCGGAGGCAGCTTAGGTGTTCCTCCTGAGAATACAAGAAAGCGTTATCTGTAGTACCAATCGAGCAATTTTGGCCTCCAGTGGCTTGCCTTTGACAAAAATTTAGCGAGTGCACAAGCAATTCTAAAGAAATTCGATGTAAATAAGCAAAGTATTAATTTATAAAGAAAGAGTTTTGTCTTCGGGTTCTAAGTTAAATTACTGTTAATTGTGACCCCCATCGTGTTAATTACCTATCCATAATTTTCCATTGGTGTTGAGTGCCTTTGCTCCTTTGTTCGACAGTGCTTTGATCGGGGTCTCCGAATCCACGCGCAGAATGCCAAGCCTCTTTCGCCTGTGGATCACTAATTTGTGCCATTCTCCGTCATCCACCTTTACCTGCGTGCATCAATTAAAGAATAATTATGTTTTTCATTTCATCTGGAAATCATAATCTTCAAGTTATGGAATAAGTCTTTGCCTTTTTCAAAAGCCTCAGACTGACATGAAAGCGTTTGGGATTCAAAATTTTCCTCAATTTATGAATAAACATGATCATACTTAGAAAAGGTAAAAGCTGGTGAAGTTTCCAACTAAACTGTAAATAATTTCCCGTAGTCCTGATTTGTTACTTTAAAGAATTTCTTGTTCTAATATTTAAAGAAAATCTGATCAGTCGAACACTAAAAAAATGAATATTCAAAAGACACATCTTGCATGGTTAAGTAAAGTGTCCGCAATGTGTATTATTATTTTTTATGTAGTTGTCTTTACGTACAATCGTAGACATACTCGTAAATTTGTCGAAAAAATATTACATTTTTAGCTGTAATGTTTTTTTTTGTCGAAAAAGAGTAAAATCTGGTTTCTTTTTTAGTTTTTCGACAAATTCATTTCCTCAACTGCAAATACATCAATATTTTTAAAAACTGTAATATACAGGGTGTCCAAAGTGAAAGGTAACAACTCTGAAGCAGCATAATTATATTATGAATGTATGAATGTCGAAACTTGCACAGATACCACATCATATAGCTAAATTTCTGTCTTTTGTGTTTCAGATTGAATGATGGTAAACAGAAATTTAGTTATATGATGTGGTATCTGTGCAAGTTTCAACATTCACACATTCAATCTGAAACACAAAAGACAGAATCTTAGTTATATGATGTAGTATCTGTGCACGTTTCAACATTCACACATTCATACAACTATAATTATGATGCTTCAAAGTTGTTACCTTTCAATGTGGACACCCTCTATATGAAATTAAACCGAATTACCAGTTCTGAGTAATGTAAATTGAGCTTAAAAAAAATGAAATATTTTTCCAAACCAGACGTGAATTTGGAACACGTGAATTCCCTATTTACCTTGGAGACAATCCTGAAAGGCTCTGTTTGCTTCCCTAAATTGTAAGATAACTCAACGAATCCTCTGAATAAAGCTAAAGCCAAGTAATCCTTCTGCAAGGACGAACCTCTGCTCATCCACAACATCAGTCCTTCACCGGAAGTTGCTCGGAAGTTGATCTCAAAGTGGTTCGTGTGTTGTCCGCGTTCCCTGAAATGAACTTAAAGTTACTGATAGTTATATGGAGATAATGTTTACTTTTAGAATTTACATAAACTGCAAAGATGTTTTGCGTCAAAACTTGAATTTACATGCAAGAATTGGTTTTGTTAATCGATTGAAGATGTGCTACTTTAAATTCATAAATGAAACGGTAAAAATGTTTTGTAAGTACACAAAAGAAGGTATGAAAACTGATGAGACTGCCTTATATAGTCGTGTGTATATATATATATATATATATATATATATATATATATATATATATATATATACATACATACATACATACATACATACATACATATATATATATATATATATATATTATATATATATAAAACTGAAAGGGCGTACAACGTCATGCTCAAACTCAAATAAAAAAAGGCCCTATTTTGTGTTTCTGAAACGTTACATGCATGACTCACATTAATTCCTCATCTACAATCTCATTTGTTTCTTTTTCCTGTTTATTTAGAGATTTTGAGTGCTCTGACTGCGTTGGTTGGTCGCTGATTGACTCGGAGTATCTGAGATCATTGTCCGTGTAATGTTCTTTGTCTTCATCTTTTTCTTCCTCTCTTTCAGAATAGTAATCGATGTCTTCGAAGAACTTTTTCCTATCGTAAGTTCCTATTTTGATGTCACCTCTTCTATGAATTCTGTTGTTTTCTTCGATCTTGTCGTTAGCACTATGCTTTCCTTCTTCCTCTCCTCCTTCTCCTTCTTCTTGTTCATCCTCCCCGGTTTCCTCCTCATCTTCTTCAAAATATTCGTAATCTTCTTCTTCCAAAAAGATGAAATCGTCTTGGCTATCGTAGCTTTCGTCATAGATGGAAGGATACGACAAATCTACTTCGCTCCAAGGCATAGGCAAACTATATTCCCAGTAATCTTCCGCGGTGTGGTTGTAACTGGAGATGTTACTGCTAAGAAAGCATTATAGATGAGTTAGTGACGAAAGTAACAGCGTTAGTAACAGTATTAGTAATAAGAGGAACAGCCTTCCGTTTACACCAAATAAATTAAAGTTAAATTCTGCGGAATTAAAAGAAAATTGTACCAAACTCAGTTTGTCAAACAAGATGCTTCACTATTAAATATTTCACCCGAACTGCGTTCGTTTGGGTTTATAAAGAATTTGTACGCGATCGATTTTAATCTCATTACAAAACATATACTGTACCTGGAAATATTATTTAATGTTTTAAAAGAATTCGCGAATGAATTTTTGAAAAAGGATTCTTAAAGAAAGAAGTAAAGAATGTTCACAATATTTGGTGAAATAAAATCTTTCCTCCAGTTCTTCATAAACCTCAAACCACAATACCGCGAATAATTTTCCATGGGAGATGTTAGAAATGTAATGCCTGTTAATATCCTGGTCACAAACAAAACAATACTACTAAGATCAACTGTAACTTACATTGTGTATACCAAATTGGGAAATTGCATGTAAGTAGCTCCATCAAACAAGACTGGTTTTGTTACATCTTTTTCATTTATAACTGCGGATAAAAAGGGAAAGAAACGAATTAAATATTTTTTCCAATTAAGTCACGTAGTTCCCAAAAAAGTTCGCCTAGAAACATACAATTTTTAAGAAGCATAAAAAAATTACTAATTAGTAATATCCTGTTTGTCTTTCAATATTTTATTCTCTTTGGTCAAAGACAGTATTAAAACAAAAAAAAAAACCTCAATAATAGTTTAACATTTTGACTTTAATGTTGACCCTAAAACTTTATATCATGGGCACTTGATACAGACTAAAACTCATCAATAAACATCCCTGAATTCTTATATAGGTCATATTTCGATGTATTGTCCGGTGAATAATATAACTTTTAGTTTCTTCTTAATTCAAACACGGCTTGATCGAACAGACCAGTGGTTCCCAAACTTTAACTACTGGAACCCTTTCACATTAATTTTTGTTTTGAGGAACCCTATGCCTATTATATATAGACATACTTATGTACTTTATGACGGTTTGAACGACGGTCGACTCCGCCTCACTTGCGGGATTTTGTGAAGGGGTGAATTGCTTTCCGATCTCCTCCTGCCCTCGTATCCAGCCACGCATGGCTGGTCAGGGACTTTGCATAGGAATCTGTCCAGCTGGTTCTTGAAGTTATTCAGGTTGTTGTGCTGGAGGTTCCTCACTTCTTTTGGCAGGGCATTAGAAAACTTTGGGCCACGTATTCTAAGGGTATTTTCCATCATCGTTTTCATGGCCTCCTGCCCCACCACAGCTGGGACAGTACAAAATCTGCTTCTTTTCTTACTCCAGTTTGTTTCTATTTCATTTCTAAGGTTAGGGACAAAGCCCTCAAGTATCATATTTTCCATATGTATATTACTGTGTACCGTTCGCGTCTTCTTTCCAGAGAGTAGAATTTCAGGAATTGTAGTCGAGACCAGTAGTCTTCACCTTTCGTTTCCTCTATCTTAGACGTAAAGGTCCTTTGTATAGCTTCACTGTTCGCAATGTCTCCTTTTCTGTATGGGCTTCTGAGCATTGAGCAATACTCAATTATCGGTAGGACTAGACTCTTCCATAATTTGAGCATAATGTTTGCTTTTCTGCTGCGGAAGCTCCTCCAAATGATTCCATTATTTTTCTAGTTGTTGTAATTTCGATGTTATAGTGCTCTCTGAATTCTGCATCCGACGACATTATTACTCCAAGATCCCTGATTTGTGGATTTGGTGTTATCTGTTTCGCTTGCAGATTTTTGTACCCTTTATTCTGTACATAATATGTAAATAAGCTAGATAACATATAATTATACTTTAACATAGATTATAATTGTGATAACGATTTAACATCGATTTTAATTTTAGCGAAGGTTTATTTACCATCTTGTTAATATTGACGCTCTAAAATAAATCTGACATTATTGATTTTGTACCGGGAAACCCTTGGCAACCCTTTGCGGAACCCTGGGGTTCCGCGGAACAGCGTAACACAGTTTGGAAACCGCTGGCAAGACAATGAAGACTGGTCCCGTATGGGTAAACATACTCGAGCTGAAGACAAAAGCTATCTGTAATGTATCCCAACCCGATTCATTAAATAAATCTTTTAAAAATTTATGGAAATAAGAGTAATACACAAGGTTATTACGATCTCACTCGACTTAATATAACCTAACCTGGGCTAAGTCTTACTCTTCAATCATTTGTATTATCAATGTTCGAATAAAGGTCAGTCTGATACATCATAAATCCTAGCACTAAGATCAGATACCAAGCGGGACTTGAGCTGAATTAATACGATTCAGTTGTGCTTTTGAAATCAATCGAATGCGATATTAATATATTTAATATTCCCCTTTCTTTCTGTAAAATGTCAAGTCTCATTATACGAGGGTAATTCAATAAGTATCCGCACTTTTTATTTTCACAATTTTATTTTCACATCTGATAAATTATAAACACATCACTTCTCAACATAGTTACCCTGTTTCTCAATACACTTAGTCCAGCGATCTACAAGCTTCCTAATGCCATCAGAAAAGAATGTTTTTGGCTGTGTGCGTAGCCAGTCATGCACCGCCTCCTTCAGGTCATCATCGCCTTGGAATCGCTGACCTCTCAAAGCGTCTTTTAGTGGTCCAAACAGGTAAAAATCCGAAGGTGCCAGGTCTGGACTGTAGGCTGGATGGTCGAGAACTTCAAATTTAAGTTCTTGAAGGCATTTTCTAGTCTGTGCAGCGGTATGAGGGCGCGCATTGTCGTGTAACAGAATAACACCTTCCGACAATCTCCCTCTCCGTTTTGTGCGAATTGCTTGCTTTAACTCATTCCGAAGCATGTCAGAATACGATGCACTTGTTACTGTAGTTCCACGCTCTAGATAATGTTCAAGGATAGGGCCTTGTGTATCCCAAAACAGTGTTAGCATAACTTTACCTGCTGACGGCTGCGCTTTGAACTTCCTTGCAAAAGAAGATTGTCGGAAGGTGTTATTCTGTTACACGACAATGCGCGCCCTCATACCTCGGCACAGACTAGAAAATGCCTTCAAGAACTTAAATTTGAAGTTCTCGCCTCCAGTCCAGACCTGGCACCTTCGGATTTTTACCTGTTTGGACCACTAAAAAACGCTTTAAGAAGTCAGCGATTCCAAGGCGATGATGACCTGAAGGAGGCGGTGCATGACTGGCTACGCACACAGCCAAAAACATTCTTTTGTGATGGCATTGGGAAGCTTGTAATCGCTGGACTAAGTGTATTGAGAAACAGGGAGACTATGTTGAGAAGTGATGTGTTTATAATGTATCAGATGTGAAAATAAAATTGTGAAAATAAAAAGTGCGGATACTTATTGAATTACCCTCGTATTAACATTTTCAACCACTTCTTTTCTCCCTCTGGATATGACCTTGTGCAACAAAGGTTGCAACAATACAGATTACTACCTTGTTCACAGAATTTTCCAAGGAATCCTGCAGGACATTTGCAAAGGAATCGATTCAGATAAGGATGACAAACCCCGCCATTTTGGCAAGGGTTATGTTTGCAAGGAGAGCCACGATATCTACGAGAAAATAGAAAAAGGAGGTTAAAATTAAGAAAGAATAGCTAAAATACAAAGTGAAAATTAGATACAAGTAAAACGTATGCCAGAAATTAAAATGTTAAAATGGACATCATGAATGATGGCATCATGAATGGCAATGCCATGCAAAATGTAAAAAGTGACGCATTTCTGGTCATGAACCTCTTGTCTTGTGTGTATCGGGGGGAGGGGTTAGTTAACCTCCTTCGTAACAGCAAAGGTCATGTGGTGAAGGGGATCCAAAGCTTTACGTGAAATCCGAGTCATGGGTCCCTACATCATCTGGACGCAGAGAACGGTCATCCACCCAACTATCACCCAGACGCCAATGTCGTCTAATTTCGGTGATCTACCGTAAGCGATGTTGCGACAATGGCCACAACGTAATCCAATCCCCGATAATTCCATTACCAAAGTCGATTCTATGAACTCTAGAAGTATTATTATAATAATAATTAAAGGAGTTCAGTCGTCGAGCCAAGATTGAGGCTTAAAGGACCTACCTCTTTACCCCTCTCCCTCCAACGGCCTTCTCATCGAGGTTCTCCCACACGTCAGTGTTGATCATCAGTTTCTGAATGGCGCCGCTGAAGCCCTCTGAAACACCGGAGTCGGGATGGGTCTCCGAATAGTTCCTGTAGTGGAGAAACCATTACAATTCTCTCTCTCTCTCTCTCTACAAAATTTTCTGTGGCACCCGTTGCCATTGGTACCTCCTTGGTATGGGCCGCAAGGCCTTTTGAGGTACTTCTTTTCCTTGTAACTCCTTGTAACTCTCTCTCTCTCTCTCTCTCTCTCTCTCTCTCTCTCTCTCTCTCTCTCTCTCTCTCTCTCTCTCTCTCTCTCTCTCTCTCTCTCTCTCTCTCTCTCTCTCTCTCTCTCTCTCAATATAAAATTAATTCCTTTTTATCCTAATAAAGATCATATATAAAGTTCATCAAAGCTATTTCATTATTTACAAACATTTATTCATCAAAATGTCATTTATTTTAAAAAGCACTTTATTATGATACGATGAATGGTAAAAAATAAAAAATGCTAAAGTTTGCGCAGGTGCAATCTTTGTATTTCAAGAGTTAATAATAATGATGATAAAAAAATACAAAATAATAATAATAATAATTAGTTCTCTTTCATTCTAAATCTTTCCCAATATGCATTTATTTATACTTTTTCCTTGCCATGTATATTAAGAGAGAATTGTATTTATTATTTATGTTTTCCTTCGCTCTGATGAGTCTTCCACTGATTTTTCAGTAGTGATGAAATTTTTTCTAAAAATTGGTGAAACCTACTATTGTACCGTCTGTGCTAAAGCAAAGATGTTTGGAAGGGTACCCAATCTATGGAATTACTACTACTGCTTTTAAATATTTTAAATGAGACTCGATACGAATGATCAGTTCCTATAGAAACGTGTATTAAATGGAAGTTCCAATTATATCTTCGAAGAAAGTTCAATGAGGCGGTGCATTTAACAGAGCGAAGACAGTACTTAAGTCTTGATATAAAGGAAATTCGTTTCAATGTGGTATAATCTCGAGTTGATTTAGCAGTCTTTGTTACTGTGTATTTGAAACTCGTAACAGTATAAAACTCACTTGAGACCTCCCAGGTACAAAGGAAGATCAAGATTGAGCTGAGTGAGCCGCGGGCCGCTCTTGCCTCGCACTTTCTTGCCTTTTCCGAGCTGCAAAAGTCCTTTCCGATTTCGCCTCCTAACTCGAACGATTTGCCACGAGTTCAATCTCACTTTCTCTTTGGTCCTGTAAACATCAAATATCATATACATGACATCCAATCACTTCGAAGTCTTTTTAGCGAAGTTAATCCATCATAAAGAAATGTTTAACATCATTACTTGACGAGCGTCTCACGTAACTGCCACTTTACAGAAAGAAAAATGGTGAACCAAAAAGTTTGTCGTTGCTCACTTAGATGATTATAATGCGGTGAGGAAGCTATAAATATTATACAAGAATTTATTAATTTTTTTTATATTAAGAAAGGGTATTTTAATAAAATTTTATAAAGGGTGAACCAAAAATTTCTGACCCGTTAATATTAGCGATTTCGATAAATGATAATGATAATAATGATAAACTTTATTGACAGGAAATATATCCTATAAAAACAAAGTTTGAACTAAACATACTGAAATTGATAAGAAAAAAAGGAGTATGAAATAAAGATATCGAAATAATAAATGAATAAATAAATAAATAAACATTATAAAGAGAGATAAACCCTTTTGATTCGTTTATGCAGGTATTAGATAGCCATCTCTCGGAAACCTTTTACTCAATTTACATATAATAAAAACGAAGCGCTTTTGCCACATTTATTTAATGAGGTATTTTACCTCACTGTCCAGTCACGTGTAATGACTTCAATGTTATACGTACGGAGGGGTAGTGAATGCGCTTGCTTCTCCATTCCATAAATTAAAGGTTATTTACAGTATAAGCATTTCGAAAGAATTTGCTTCGCTTTTGGACGCGAAATCGTATCTAAAATTTCAAAACTGAAATTCTTATGAAAACATTTAATGGTTCTTTGAACGATACAGAAAAAGTCGTCAGTGTTTTTATTTTTAGAAAATTTTCAGTACATTTGAAAGCCATTTAACTTCAGTGGAAACATTTTCTTAACAGAATATATCAAATAAATATTGAATTAATTTTATTCAATGAAAATTGCATAGCCAAATTTTTTTTCATCTTATAACTTTTGTTAAATTAAATATCAACGTTATATTTGTGATGAAATAACTTAATTACTCTTAAGATACGTGA
>JAJOZX010009283.1:120000-160162 GCA_023014485.1 Bathynomus jamesi
GAATACCAGGATATCGTTGCTATCACCGAGTCCTGGATTCATACTGATCGTAGGGACTACGTTGGGGAGTTCGAAATTCCCGGGTATAGAATGTTTCGCAAAGACCGCACCCGTGGGGAGGGGGGTGGGGTACTAATATACGTCAGAGACACGTTGAGTCCGGTTGACTGCCAGTTCCGGTCGGAACGGGAGCTGCTTGGCGTCGATCTGAACGTGGGAGGGACGAAATATAGGTTAATCTTGGTGTACAGACCTCCGCATCTCCTCCTCGAGGACGATACAGCCCTGTACACCGAACTCAGTAGCCTGCTAGGGGATAGGGTGTGTGTAGTTTTAGGAGACTTCAACTGTCGCGACATAAAGTGGGAAAACAGGACTGCCGATGCTGAAGGGAGGAGGCTAGTTGACTTTGCTGATGAGAACTTCCTCACTCAGTGGGTCAACGAGCCTACACGAGGCGAAAGCATTCTAGACTTAGTATTCACGACCGAAGACAACCTCGTCACTGGCCTCACCGTTGACGAATCGTTGGGCGGGAGTGATCACGGTCTTATTAGGTTCCGTGTGTGCGTCCCTCGGGTGAAGCGTAGTAACTCGAGAGGCTGTAAGCTCGATCTCCGGCGTGCGAACTTTGTTAGCCTCAGGGATAGCGTAGCAGAGATGAGGTTAGAGGTTGGCGGCGATGTTGAGGGAGTGTGGAGTGCATTCCGGGATGAGTTTATAGTGCTGCAGTCTGCTGCCATACCCTCAAAACCGGTCACCCCTGCTTCAACGCAGCCTAAGTGGTTCAATCGTGGCATCGCTTCGGCTATCCGAAATAGGAAAGTAGCGTATAGGAGGGCGAAGGCCAATCGTTCCCACGAGAACACTGAAGCGTATGTCCGCCTGTGTAGGGAAGTGAAGGCGAAGGTTAGGCTAGCGAAACGTAACGAAGAACTACGGGTGGCAAGCCTCTGCAAGGGGAACCCTAAGGAGTTCTTCAGTTATGTTAATAGTAGAAAGCCCATTAGAAGCATGATAGGTCCTTTAAAGGACGGAAGCGGCGTTCTGCGGACCTCCGACGCGGACATCGCTAATGTGCTTAATGAGTACTTTGCGGGAGTGTTCACCAGGGAGGATACCCGCGTCATCCCCGAGCCAGCTGTGAGGCACGAAGGTGCTGGCCTGGATAGTGTTAGATGTACCGCGACAGTCGTTGCTCATAGAGTAGACAAACTGAGCGCGTTTAAGGCTCCTGGGCCAGACCAGTTTCTCCCCAGTGTTTGCGAGAAGTGCGCGACCAGGTGGCTCCCCACCTGGCTACAGTCTTCAACAAATCGTTGGTGATGGGCCAGGTGCCTGGTGACTGGAGGGAGGCCAACGTGACCCCTATCTTTAAGAAAGGGGATCACGAAAGTCCAGGGAACTACCGTCCTATTAGTCTCACTTCAGTTGTAGGTAAATTATTAGAAAGGATAATAGCTGATAGAATCGTTGACCATTTGGATTCCTACAGGCTGCTTGGGGACTCCCAACATGGGTTTAGACGGCATAGGTCGTGTCTCACCAACTTGCTCGAGTTTTTCCACGTCATGTTGAGTGAGTACGATAAGAGTAGGGCGGTTGATATACTTTATCTCGACTTTCAGAAAGCCTTTGATAAGGTACCTCACCGCCGGCTAATGGCGAAAGTGCGCGCGCTGGGTATCGGTGGGGAAATAGGTAGGTGGATTGAAAACTGGCTGAGGAATAGGCGGCAGAGGGTGGAATTAAAGGGCTAGTTCGGGTTGGGCCTCGGTCACTAGTGGGGTTCCTCAGGGTTCCGTTTTGGGGCCACTGTTGTTTACCATTTACATAAATGATATCGACGGTGGCATCGTCAGTCGGATAGCCAAATTCGCTGATGACACCAAGCTTGGGGCCAATGTTGGGACGCCCGAAGCGATCGAGGAACTGCGTGCGGACCTAGGTAGGATAGGAGAGTGGTCCGAAAAATGGCAAATGCCGTTTAAGTTGGGTAAATGCAAAGTGATGCACATTGGCTACGCCAATCCCAAGTCGGACTACTCGATGTTGGGCAGTAATATCGAGGTGACTGATTTAGAAAAGGACTTGGGTGTGCTAATTAGCAGCGACCTTAAGTTTACGAAACAGGGTGTAGAGGTGGAAAAGAAAGCCCAGAAACTATTGGGTTATATCAGGAGGCAATTTCAGTTTCGGAACAAGGAGATTGTGCTCTCACTGTACAATTCCCTTGTTCGGCCGTACCTGGAGTATGCTGTGCAGTTCTGGTCGCCCACCCTCAGGAAAGATATTGAGAGGCTGGAGCGAGTGCAGGCGAGGGCCACAAAGTTGATCCCTTCCGTTAGGCATATGGGCTACAATCGACGGTTACGCGCCCTGAACTTGTTTTCGCTTGAAACTCGGAGGCTGCGCGGTCAACTGATCGAGTTTTCAAGCTCTTACGAGGGTTCAACGATGTCGATTTTAGAAGTATGTTTAGTTTAAATGATAACCCAACTCGCAACAATGGTTGGAAGTTGGATTTGAAACGGTTTAGGACTAGTGTGTGTGGGAATTACGTTACGTATAAGATCTGTGACACATGGAACAGGTTACCTTCGGAAGTTGTGAACAGTTCCTCTGTGGATCAGTTCAAGAAAAGGTTAGACGAAATCTTGCACACTATTTGAGTGTGTAAAGACATTTAGGACCTCAGTCTGCGGAAATTTCTTTTCCTATAAATAGTTAATATCTGGAACCAACTTCCCTCAGAGGTTGTTTCCAGTCAACTGTAAATCTGTTTAAAAATAGGCTAGACAAAGTACTGAAAACACACTCATAGTTTTAAGATTAAAACCTCAGAACCTCTGCAGGAGTTCGATTGCTCGGTCTCTGTGAGCAAGCAAAATATAGAGCTTATTTATATATCTCCACTTTCCTGTAAAATTTCTTGGCTACTTTTCCAGGGTCAAGGTATTTTCTTCAACCTTTTTCCGTACTGCCTCTGGCAGGGAGGAGCGGAGGGTGGGAGAGAGCCTTCTACTTTTCTATCCAGTTTTCTACTACTGCTAGGATAGTTGAAAGAAAAATAAACTTTCACAAAATTTTCCCTGGCACCCGTTGCCATTGGTACCTCCTCGGTATGGGCCGCAAGGCCTTTTGAGGTACTTCTTTTCCTTGTAACTCTCTCTCTCTCTCTCTCTCTCTCTCTGTGTGTGTGTGGGAATTACTTTACGTATAAGATCTGTAACACATGGAACAGGTTACCTTCGGAAGTTGTGAACAGTTCCTCTGTGGATCAGTTCAAGAAAAGGTTAGACGAAATCTTGCACACTATTTGAGTGTGTAAAGACATTTAGGACCTCAGTCTGCGGAAATTTCTTTTCCTATAAAATAGTTAATATCTGGAACCAACTTCCCTTAGAGGTTGTTTCCAGTGAAAGTGTAAATCTGTTTAAAAATAGGCTAGACAAAGTACTGAACACACTCATAGTTTAAGATTAAAACCTCAGAAAACTCTGCAGGAGTTCGCTTGCTCGGTGTCTCTGTGAGCAAGCTAAATATAGAGCTATTTATATATTCTCCACTTTCCTGTAAAATTTCCTTGGCTACTTTTCCAGGGTCAAGGTACTTTCTTCAACCTTTTTCCGTACCTGCCTCTGGCAGGGAGGGAGCGGAGGGTGGGGAGAGAGCCTTCTACTTTTCTATCCAGTTTTCTACTACTGCTAGGATAGTTGAAAGAAAAATAAACTTTTACAAAATTTTCCCTGGCACCCGTTGCCATTGGTACCTCCTCGGTATGGGCCGCAAGGCCTTTTGAGGTGCTTCATTTCCTTGTACTCTCTCTCTCTCTCTCTCTCTCTCTCTCTCTCTCTCTCTCTCTGAACTTGTTTTCGCTTGAAACTCGGAGGCTGAGCGGTCAACTGATCGAGGTTTTCAAGCTCTTACGCGGGTTCAACGATGTCGATTTTAGAAGTATGTTTAGTTTAAATGATAACCCAACTCGCAACAATGGTTGGAAGTTGGATTTGAAACGGTTTAGGACTAGTGTGTGTGGGAATTACTTTACGTATAAGGTCTGTGACACATGGAACAGGTTACCTTCGGAAGTTGTGAACAGTTCCTCTGTGGATCAGTTCAAGAAAAGGGTAGACGAAATCTTGCACACTATTTGAGTGTGTAAAGACATTTAGGACCTCAGTCTGCGGAAATTTCTTTTCCTATAAAATAGTTAATATCTGGAACCAACTTCCCTCAGAGGTTGTTTCCAGTCAAAGTGTAAATGTGTTTAAAATAGGCTAGACAAAGTACTGAATACTCTCATGTGAGCAAACTAAATATAGAGCTATTTATATATTCTCCACTTTCCTGTAAAATTTCCTTGGCTACTTTTCCAGGGTCAAGGTATTTTCTTCAACCTTTTTCCGTACCTGCCTCTGGCAGGGAGGGAGCGGAGGGTGGGGAGAGAGCCTTCTACTTTTCTATCCAGTTTTCTACTACTGCTAGGATAGTTGAAAGAAAATAAACTTTTACAAAATTTTCCCTGGCACCCGGTGCCATTGGTACCTCCTCGGTATGGGCCGCAAGGCCTTTTGAGGTACTTCTTTTCCTTGTAACTCCTTGTAACTCTCTCTCTCTCTCTCTCTCTCATCTCTCTCTCTCTCTCTCTCTGAATGAAATGAATGCAGTCATGAATTGAGCTCTCAGCCGCGTTGCCGCATAAATAGTACAGGACAAGAAATTAAATTGATCCACTCATAGCTTTGGACTGAACCTGCGCTAATTTCGTGATTCATTCACCCTCATATAAATTTTTCTTTGCACTAGAGTCTGATTATGGTCCTCATTTGCGTGACTGAATTTTATTCCTTTGCAGTATAGAATATATTCACCAATTTAGGGACTAAGTAGGGAAAGCAAAGCAGTGAAAATTTTCATCTATTACTTCTCCAACCAGCCATAAGAACCAATAAATTTACCATGCCTTTCGGATGCGTGTGTTTTTTGGGTTGTTTAACCTTCTTCGAAACAGTTAAGGTCATGTGACGAGGGGACCTACAGCTTTACGTGGGATCCGAACCACGGTTGCCGCATCATCTGGACACGGAGGATGGTCCATTCAACTATCCATAACTAGTGTCGCTTAATTTCGCTGATTGACTGAAAGCAATGTCGCGATATGGCCACGATGTAGCCAGACTTTTGGCTGAGTAATTGCATTTTGTTCGGCTCGTCTGTTGTCAGTCCTGAGGTTCTAGTTTGTCGGATTTTTCCCCCCAGTTTTGTGGTGGGAGCGTAGGTACTGCATCCTCCTACATAGTGTAGGAAATATTTAATAATGAATCGAGTGAAAGTCAGTTGTAAGCAAATTTGGGAGAAGTATGAGAAAATTATTTAGAAGGACAACACTGAAAATTCTCGTAATTTAATCACATCTGCGACTTCAAAAACTACAAAAAAAATTATTTTTTAAATTGGAGTTGAAATAGCTGTTCACACTCTTCATTTCGAACAAAAAATGTTCACGAAGCGCTTAACTTTTGACTAACAGTAACAAAATTTAATTATTTTGAGTTTAAAGAAGAGAGATGATATTACAACTTACTTCTATCACAGATTTTTCCCGTCCTTCCTGGAGGGCATTTGCAGACGAATCCTTTGGAGGGAAGAATGAGGCAAGTCCCTCCACCCTGGCAGGGCTTCCTCTCGCAGGGAGACTTACGGATCTCGCATCGTTCTCCTTTAATATGATAAAATATAAGGGGGAATGGGAATGACATTGAGAGAGAAATAATTAAAATATTTTAAATACAGACATAAGTTTATGCGCATTATCAAAGCCAATGGCTGTCAAAATATCAGAACATGGTCTTCATTTCAGATCAATCGTTGTCCAAGTTCAAAGTCTAATTCTGTAAATTCACGAGAACAAATATATGTCCGACTCTGCATGCTAAAGAATCGTATAGAATATAACAGCGTTCCAGTTTAAGAGATCCATTGTTACTTTTGATTACATGAATGGTATACCTATTATGGCATTTTAACGCCAATTTTACGCATCTCAAATATTCCTCGTTACAGCAACAAGAGATGGAAATACTTATCAAGCAAATTCTTAAATAATTATGGCATTCCAAAGGGTTTCTAATGATGAAAATAGTAAAATTACATCTGACCCTAAAGTACGAGGCAGTGATAATCAGCCAGGAAGGCCAGAACCCGCATGGCACGGCGTTCAGGTCAGACTATTGCGGCCCATTGCGCAAACTCCAAGATTAGTATGACCAGCATCAACGGGATTCGAATCCCTGGCCTCAGTGCATTCACTTCGCTTAAACGGGGAAATGGTGTTACTCACTGAGCTACGAGCGCTGGCTACGAGGCAATAACAGATTGCTCATAACAAAAACTCGACCCTAAAGCGTACTTACTTTGATTTTCAGTCTTCAACATTGGACCTATCACATTTGATTTGTAAATTTATAACGTGTTTTGTAAGATTCCTTTCTTTATACAGATTCTAAGTTACACATTCACGTTCTATACAGTTTTCACGTCTTTCGTTTCATTATAGTTACTGTTGTTGACATAAAAATGAAAAGTTGTTTGCAAGATACCATTTTCAATAGGCAGCACAGTTTATTATACTTTTCTATTTTATTTCAATGTTGCGACAAGTAGTACATTTTCCCAGTATTTACGCAATGTAAAATAAAAGATGGCGGGAATTATCAGGGGTGATCCATTACCTTACTAATTTTAATTCACTACTTATTTGGTTTAGTATTCTCGTAAATAGATAATATTTTTTGGCCAAGAAACATTTTACTTCAAATACGAAGTTCTTAAATGAACGAACTTGGCATAAACTGGGGTCGTATTAATCTTGTAATCCATGGGGTATGCCCACTTTACGGGGACTAATAACGGATGATTTGATTTACTTTCAGAGAAGACTTCTTCGCATCAAATGCATCAAAAGTTAATTATTGACCCGCGTAATAAAAACAGCAATTACAAAACAACATGGATCGTTGAACATAATCTCTAAATTTTTGCCATACCTGAATATCCTTTTAGACAAGTACATTTGTATCCTCCGTCATCCTTTGGCCGGCATGAGCCTTGGTTTAAACAAGGTAGTTTGTAGCACGGGAAGTGGAGCACTCTGAGATGTATTCCGCTTTTGTAACGTGAGGCGACCCAGGCCAAAGAAGGTCGAGAGGCCGGCCATTAACGATAGTCCTATACATCCCACTAATCCCTCAGCAGTTCCAACGTTTCCCACACCCTGAGGATAAAATATGCTTCCTTTTCTTCGTTTGTGAAAATTAAATTTATATTATGGAAGGCCATATCCTGCACGTGAAATTTAGATACTTAGAAGCTGAGACTTTACCTTCGGGATGCGTTCCCTACGTATCCAATATACGTGGTCCCTCTTAAATCTAAGATTTCAAGTGTCCAGGAGCTTGTCCGATTGATCCTTCAGAGTCATCAAGCTGTAACATCCCATCTCTTTGATACTCTTAGCGACAACCTTATGAAATGAAAAGATATTTTAATAACTATACTGAAATACATTGCCATAGAATTTATTAATGCAGGTATCATCGAGATATAAAATCAGTTTGTCCCGCTTAAGGGTAGCCCGGCGAGTCATTCCGTTTTGTTTGTGTTGGAGGCTCTTTACCAAAGTTGCGATATTTTTGTTGTGGTACTGCGCGAAAATTTTAAAGACACGTAACATGTTACTTTTTGTTCAATTATACACAAAAAAACTTTCCGGGCTACTTTCAAACGGAATACTCTGTATTTGTAAAAATTCCTGTGAATGTATGAAACTTATATTTTAATCCACTTTCATATTTGAAACTCGTACCTTATGGAATTTCTTGGGGATATTTTATGATGGCTTCTAATGAGAGCAGGTCCTGATCCCAGATTGTATCTGAACTCAACAAAGCCATCGATAATCGCGAGAGAAATAAAGTCTCCCGAACCGTCATCCTTCTGCTGACTATATACTAAAATTCCGTTCTCAATAAAGCTTCTAAATTCCAGTTCAATCTGAACAAAAGAAAGAAATTTTGATTTTTATTCGCTTTTCGAAAACGATTTTTTGTGGTTACTTTCTTCGATCACATTTGAAACTCCTTTTTACGCAAAGGATAACAGTATATTTGAATAAACTTATTATTATGAATACGTAAAAATTATTTTCTAGGAATGCATACAATTTTAAGCATGTCACTGTACCTGAACTTTATTATAAGCTTTTATCTTCTTTATTTCGAGATACGATGAACCACTGAAGGCTGGGATTTCGTAAGGGGGTTTCATCAAATTCTCACAAAGCGGCCCAGTAGCTTCCGAAGAACAAATACAGGTGAAAGAACCTCCGGGTAGAGGCTTACACGTTCCTCCATATTTACAGGGGGATTTCGCGCAAGGAGATTGAGCAGCGGCTACCTCACGTCCAGGAGTTGTTGCTGCAAAAGAACGAGCGCATTTAATGTATTACACTAATAAAGTTAAAAGAAGAAATTTAAGAAAATCCTGCTGTTCTGTTTGTAAAAACTACATGGTGCTATTGAAACCGCAAAGACAGTGCACACTATTAAACCATGCACTATTTTTAGCAGGTTTATTGGTATACTTACCTAGACAAATGTACTTAATCATTTATTTTTAGGAATATTATACATTTTACTCACATTTACGACATTTTTCCATAGCTCAACGAACAAATTACGACAGGATTAAAACTACTAAAAATCTTTATAACAAAAGCGATTACACTTTAGAGAACAAAGTAGTGATGTTCTTTATTTATTTTACAGCTATAATATTATATAGCTGTTTACTTACCTACGCATGTTTGTCGATTTGTGCTTTCAGTGAATCCGCGCTTGCAAGTGCAAATACTTCCGTAGCAGTGCGAGTAAGCCACAGAGCAGTCTTTATCTCTATAGCAGAGAGAACCTAGAAGCCCAAAAACGGCAAACGTGACTGGCGTGGGATGAAGAACGCTGTTGGAGAGGCTGCTTGTCATCTCTCCATTGACAATGAAGTACTCTGGCAGAAGGTGTCTCGTCGACTTTCCCGGATGATCGCGGTGAGGTTCAGTGGAAAGAGGAGCTGTAGAACGGCGAATAGGAGATTCCGTCACACCGTCCGACTGGTTGCCTACGGTTTGTGAAGACCAGGCAGAACAGCGTGCCAAGTGGTGCAATGAGGGTGCAATGTGAGGAGAGTGCCACGAATGATACGGTGTTGTTATAAAGGGTTATTTTAGGCATGCAAGAACATTGGTATTTACATTACCAATTTCACTGTTGAAACTACAACACAGAAAGCGAAAGGAAAGTTTATATTTAGTGAGGACGAAGTGGTTCCTTCCAAAACTTAAGTGATTTCAAGCTTACATAAAGTAACGTTATATCGTTTTATTGAATAACTAAAATTTAGAAAAGTTTGTGAAAATTACCACATAAAATTGTTTGGAAGAACTTTTTACATTGGAAACGGCTTTATATATATATATATATATATATATATATATATCTATATATATATACATACATATATATATATATATTAATATATATATATGCTGCTATTGTCCCTATAATCACAACAACCTTTAAGATTCTAAGCAACTGCCTCATATAACCATGTAATGCATAATGCATATCTAGCCTGTATCAACAGATTAAAAATATAATATAATATTTTGTATGAATAAATTAAAAAAAAGGATTTATTAATGAAAGCGGGAAATTTTTCAATTTACTGTCGCAGTATTTTCTCGATAAAGTCATGAAAATAAAGGGTTCATGTGGGGGGAAAACCTTTGTTACGAGTCGTATTTATTCATACTTAATTTAAAAAAAAATGTTTTTTTATTATTAACAGAATCCATTAAATAGTTAGTAATGTTCTACAACATTAACGTCAACTTATCCCGTTAAAATTTTCCATGAACTAAAATCGAGCTATGAATGACTCGCTGCTGAAATCTCAGAATCATGTGCAATATTATTTTTTTTTATACAAACACAGAATAACGTGGTAGGATAGTTTCCTGCCAAAGATTACAGTCACTCCAACGCAATTTTATTGTAAAGTGTTACACGAAGTCTAAGTCATACAAAAGGCGTCAAACTTAGCGAGAAATTTGGAAAAAGGAAAATGCCAGATAAGAGCTCAGTGTATATATAGCATTTAGTAAAGGAAAAAAAAGAAGAAAATGAGAAAACAGGCAATATTGTTGATGAGCCTGGACGTGGACGCAAACCTACCGTATTATTCAGATTCTGTGTGAAAGTGGAATTAATATGGTACATTGTTTTGTTTCCACGGTGAATTCATGGAAAATTTCATCATGATAAGTTCATTGTGTAGAAAGTTATGGCATATGTAATGGGTTGGGCTAATAAAACGTACCCCATATTATTTGTAGCTGTCATTGTATTAATACAGAAAACAAATAACTACTATTTGAATATAGAAACAATTTGTAATGGCTGTGTTTATAATTTGTTTCGTTACAGTTTGGGGTTTGTTCCTTTCTGAACTCTAACATGAAACACCAAGAGAAAAAATACCTCGTATAGAACTTTAATTTCACGCAATTCACTCGGCTCTAAAATGTTCAAATCCTATTCAGAACAATTATGTGGATCGTCTTAGGAAAGCTGATGTTCGGAATGCATTTTAAATGTTTACGTTTAGCACCATTAAAAGCTTTCACTTCTCTCTACAGACTGAATTATTTCTATTGCATACACTTATGCCACGTAAAAAGCCTTGCAAAACGGATGTCACGCGTAACTAGGAAATCTTACATCAATATGGTGTAAAATAGATAATTATAAACCTCTAACTGTGCAATGCGTAAAAACAAGTATCACGATAAACCCAATTTACCTAATGGTGGACAGGCGCCGAGAGCATCAACCACAACGTCTTTTTGGTATCTACAGGCATACAGCTTCAAATGACACTCAGAACCGTACGTTTCGCCATCAGAACCACAAACTGGTGTAGCACTCGAAGAGTCTGCCGGGCACTGGGCATCGCAGAGGCACTCAGGATGGCCATCTCGTACATGACATTTGGCTCCAAAAAAACATTCCAAATCGGCGCAGCTGTTTGGTGAATTTGCTTGATGTTGATTGGCTAAAAAAAAAAAAGTTTAAAAAAATTAACATACTTTAAACGTAAATGGGGTTCTAACGTATAATAAAATTCATATTAGGAAAGAAAACAAAACGAAAATTACCAGGGACGCATCCTTTTGGTCCTAAAACAAGACCCGCTGGACACATATTGCATTTCTTCCCTCCAATGCCGGGTTTGCAGACACACTGTCCAGTCATTTGCTCGCAGTCATCGCGGACTGACCCAAACAGGGAACATGCACACGCTTAAATTATAATAAACAAAATTATTTCATTTCTCTCCGAAACATAAACGAATTAAGTGCACAAAGATGTACCGTTAACATATTTTTATTTCCGTTTTAAGTATCAAAATTAAAATGTTTCTCTTCGAAATACAGTTTTCTTTTAAATAAAGTGTATTTTGTCGTTTTCTTTGAAAATAATGAGTAACAAAAACGTATTTGTCTTTCTTTATATATGGAAATGGGTAAATGAATAGTATTAAAAATATAATTAAAAATATTCTGTAAAGGGTTTTTGTAATTTGAAAATACATAAAAATACAATATGGAGTGAACAAATAAAAATTATTCAGATTACGTACAAAGTAATCTAACTGACTCATTGAACTGAGAGCTGAGACTAAAACCAAAGATTATATATACAAGAAGATATGAAACTGGCGATACTTTTCATTATTTAGTGCGTTATCCAGCAAAATGAATATTAGATACTTGCCACTTAGCGCACAGAGTGAGAACTAAGCTTTGCACAAGAGCACGTTGGCATGAATCAGTAATGCGTTAACAAACTGAATATTTGACCTAACAAAATCTTTAATGCGTATATTGAGGTTTCTTCTTCCTCTTCCTTCCTTCTTCACCTCAATAACACATCAAATGATTTAGTTTTCACTTTTCTGGATGAAGCTTCTTTTTATTACATCAAAATGGCAAGTTAATAATATATTATGTGAACTTCGCACCACAGAAACTTTAATATCAAGATCCAAGAAAGCTACTTTACATTTTTTACTCATTTTAGGACGTATTCTCTTTTGCAGGAACTACTACCAAAGTCTACCTATATCTAGTCAGGCTACGCTTTTACAAAATTACATACTCTTTTGTGAAATCGAGGTAACGCCAGTGAGACCATAAATTTACGAAAGTACTACAACCGCCAAAATTTTGAGCTTTACATTCAAAGCGAGTGAAACCAAATTTGTGAAACTGCCCTCAAAATCTAAGTGACTCGCGGGCTTAAAATAGATGTTAAAGTCTCACTGGCCTGAAAATTTATTAAAAATATTTGGTATGAAATTATTTACATGTTATAATGCGAGGTGGAGCAACTATGATAGATAGAGGTAGGCTTTGCTATTACTATAATTTATTTGGCATAACTTCATTGAAAAAAAATAGGGTTTCTTATAGAGAAGCAGGAAATGAATGTACTCGTAGTTTTTAATTAATAATAAGTAAATAGGACGTTACAGTTTCGGAAAAAAATTCTCCTAGAAAAAATTCTATGAAGCATAAAAAAAAATATTAATTGGTAAATATGCTGTATTTCTTTGAATATTTTTATTCTTTTTGGTAAGAGTAATAAGACTTCAAAAAAAACTCAATTACTATTGGTTAGTAACTTTTTCTTGGCGCTTTAAAAATTCTATGTATATAGACCAACTTTTTTCCGGGACTGAGTCTGGCATCAGCAACTGTAAAATCCGTTAAAAATGATTGTAAAATTGTAAATCAACACTTTTAATTATTTCGGAAAAAATTTTAATTTGGGACAAAATATGACCCCAATATCTTTTTATTATTCTAAATTCGTAAATTTAGTGTGTATATATATATATGTATATATATTTGGGAACGTTTTAGATGATCCACTGAACTAAAATCGAACCCAAAACCTGGGACAGGAATATAAAGTCAAATTGGAATCCAGTTGAGTCGGCCAGACAGGAAGTACTGCGAATGTATTGAAATTAAAGTTGGATACGCTCGTACTGGAATTGGATCGAACTACCGTTTAATGCCAGGTCAAGTCACTATTAGGTTAATTAGAGTAGGTTAGGTCGTTGTTAGGCTAGCTTAGAAACAAGGTCGAACTCAAATGAGATCGAATTTGGCTAGACTGGAACTAGTTTGAACTAGAATTTCTAAAACCTCACTTAAATAGAAAAAAAAAATTTGTATTTTTCCTACTTAAGATTCCTCATTACATCATCATCAAATAATAAACTGAACTTACGCTGACATCCTTTACTGCCATGCTGGATTTGTGGGAGGCCCCAAAACCCGGGCTCACAACGGTCGCATTTGGTGCCTCCAACACCGGGTTTACAACGACACTGGTTGGTAACTGGGTCGCAAATTTCCTCATAAGCCCCTAACTAATCAACAGAAAAGAAGTTTGTCATTCTCCATCATAAGTTTTTTAGACATGATCGTAATTATTCATTTATATATATATATATATTGTTTGTGTTTAATATTTAAGAAGTTTAAATAAATAAGCGAGTCCCTTGTTAGTAAATTCCTCTTGAAGTTTTAAGCTAGGCACCGTTGTTTTGTATCGTAACAAAAAGTTTATGTCTTTCAAATTTTATAGGTCTTTTATGTAAAGAGACACTTCGCTCGTGCATACGAAATACGACACATTGGATGTGTATGATCTTTATTACGTTATTTAATTTATAAGTTAATTTAAAAGAATAACCAAAAGAAATGACTAAATATAATGGCGTGAGTTTGTTTATTTTATATACTGATCCGCTTATTTTTAATTTATTTTGTAAGGATTTTGAGTTACTTCGATTATAAAAGTAATTCTAACCTAGTTCAGGGATAAGTTTTTGAGATTATAAGCTTAAATTATTACCTATTCATTACCCGTTTTAAAGATGACATCGTATAGTTATTACAGCATTTATTACTGTACTTATATGATACATAAAAATGTTGCGCGTAACTAGTCTGAATTTTATGCGAGAAATGTTGCTGCCAAAGAGAGGAAGTTGTATCAAACCTTTCCCTTTAAGTAATCCAGATCAGATGCAACACAAAAAATAAACTTTCAATTGAATATTTAGTTAAAAAAAAAAGAAAAAAAGAACAACGCACGATTTCCGCAGACGTATAAATAAAAGAGTTTACAAAACGACACTAAGAGAAGCCTCTCTTCATAATTAAAGAAGGGTGAAAACGAGCACCGTGGTGTCACATCTTACCTTGTGACATTGGCAGATAGAGGGGCACCCAGCGTAATTGGGTCCCAAGGCTTCCGTTTTGCCATCAGGACAGCAGCCGAATTGCGATCCCTTGCACTGAGGACCGGACACTGTGATGTTCATGTCTGTCAGAATTTATGGATGCAACAGGGTAAAAAGATAAAAAATTTGACTGCAACAGGAAATGAAAGAAATGAGAGAGAGAGAGAGAGAACGCAACAAAAATCATAAGACCCACTCTAGGTTAGATCAAGAGAGAAGTTGAGACAAAAGCAAATGAAAATAAAGGATACTGAAAACTTATACCATACTTACACTTATAGACGTGTAAAGCTTTCACACAGAAATAGTAGTAATAGTAAATTATATAACAGACAAGACTCTCTCCTTCCTCCGCCAGCCACTGCTGACAGAAAATAGTTGTGAAAAAAGATTTATTGGAAAGTAGGAAAAAGTATAATGAAAAGAATAGCTTCAGAGTTCATTCACGCCATGCGTACACTTCTCTCGTGTACCCAGTTACGCATTAGAGGATAGTAGAAAATAAAGGATAGCATGAAACATTAAACTAATTAATCTCATTTACACTATGTATTTTTTTAAGGACTTTTTTTTATTTGTTTATTATAAGGAAGAAGTAATCATTTCATCGCTATATCATTTCCTCGATGAATGCCAAGTCCATCGTTCTGAGAGACTTACTTTAAAAAGAAATAATAATTATTTACATTGCTATCTTTCGCTCTGGAATTATTTAGATAAGGGAGGCACCTCCAGCTGGTAAACACACCTCAGTTTAAGAATTCCTACAAAATGTAGATCATATATGCGAGTTTCTCCCCTTTTCGAGAAAAAGATTTATTATGAGAGTAACTTATATCGCGTCCTTCCCATAGCAATCACTTAGATATGAAAGCACTGATCCAGAGGCACCTCCGACTGGCTAGTATCCCCTAATTTAAGAACTCTCCCGAGAATGTACATATATGTAATTTTTTATTTTTTTAAAGAAATTTTGTTACATACTATTTAAGACTAAAGTCCTACTTTAGCTAGGTAGCTTCCCTGAAGTTGAATATGTCTATTCAGAGGTTTTTGACTGCTGAAAATTCCCATGAAGCTTCCCAGTGCTCTGAAACCAGACCAGACCAGCACCTCCTACTACATTTATTACAAAAGGGAACATCATTACTTCTTTATAAAACTAAAATTTCTCTAGCTGCCTAAGTTAACTATACCGCGAGTTTCCTAAAAAGTACTAACAATGCTACACTGTATACCTAAGTAGCATCTCTGAAATTAAAAACGTCTATTCGGAGGTTTTGACTCCCGAGAGATCCATCAAGTTTCCCTTCTCTACCAATGGGGTATTATCTGAGAACGCCAAGTTCTCTGAAACTAGATCAGACCAGCGCCTCCTACTACATTTATTGGTAAATGGAACATTACTACCTCTACTCTACCCTGACCAAGACCCGGGAGAGGAATTACGGGCCCTGGTGCTGCTTTTGTTGACTCCTGACTCCTTTACCCATGACCACCTCCTTCTCTGTCTTCCATCCCGGGCCCCCCTGAGACCCGGGCACTGGTGCTTTGACACCTCATGTACCCCACTCTCCTGGCCCTAATCTTGACTAGCCCTCCCTGCAAGCAGCTCCACTCGCAATGACGGAGGACGGGGAGAAGGAGCAAAAGAAAGAAAAAGAAGAGGGGAGATGAGTGGCTTCTCAGAATAATTTAATATACTGTACAGTTAAATACACACCTCGGAAGTTTCGACACCTGAGAATTCCCATCTATTAGAAACACGCAAGTAAAATTAAAAAGTAAAAAAAGCTATCATTTGAGAACTCATAGTGCTCACCAGACCCGACTTTATTTACGATAAAAAAGGAACATCTCCATCCCCAACTCCCATTATGATCCTACTTCGTAGGCTTATTCGGAGGTTTTGACTCCCGAGCTTTCTCACATGGAGAACACCCAGTGCTCTGTAACCAGACCAGACTAGCGTCTCCAACTACATTTACATCTAAAGGAATATCACTGCTTTAATCTCTATACATAAACACTATGTACCCAAAGAGTGGCCATCCTTTAAACTTAATTAGCTATTTAGAGGTTTTGACTCCCGAGAATTCCCATCAAGTTTCCCATCTCTAACAATAGGATATTATATGAGAACTTCCAGTGCTATGCAACTAGACCCCGAACAGCACCTCCTGCTACATTTACTACAAAAGAAAAATTGGACTACTTCCTATACTAAATAAAAACACATCCCCAATTTTTCCCACCTTTCAGCGCAAACCTCTTCTTAAACATATTTACGAAAGTGTTCACCAAGACCCCCGAGGGAAGGCTATTCCACCTCTCGACTATCTTATAGGTGAAAAAGCCTCTCGCAAAGTTTGTCTCAAATCCTCTACCCCGTATTTTAAAACGACCACGACGCGATTCTGAGGAATTGCGTCGCGTTCGCTGCAGTGTGCGGGGCTCCCATTCTGTCAATGTAAAATCACACGCGACTTTAGTCGTCATGACCCAAGTCGTCAGTCGTCAGTCGCAAGACGATCCTGTGTGCGGCCGGCCTTAGACCACTCCACTAAATTATTAAGATCGCGCTGTAAACTTTATATAGTAAACTAATTGTTTTGCCCACAGTTTTAGTGTCGTCGGCAAATTTAGAAATTTTACTCAGTAAATTGATATCAAGATCATTAACTTATAAAAAATAGTGGTCTCGAAACGGACCGTTGCGGAACATCGCTAGTTGCGTTAGCCCAGCCTGACTCTTCCTCGTTAATTATGGGATTAATCAATCCAGTTAAGAACTTGACTCCTTATAACAATCGTTTATACGGAACTCTGTCAAACGCCTTTTGAAAATCTAAATATATTACATCTATCGCTCTATTACAATCATCAATCAAAGTAGGAAATTGTAGATACTAATCGACCAGGGAAGTACTCCAGGGGTGGACGTTAGGCAGGAGACGGAGTGCTGGGACTCCCGTTTCTCCCATCACTGTCCTCTTTCGCTAATCTTTTTCTGCGTCTCATCTACCCCATGAGCAGTCCAGCATGCTCTCAAACACACGCTTCTCCATCCATTCTTCACTGCACATACATGCATTTAACACCTACACAATCTTCTCAAAATTTATAAAAAATAAAATGGCATTGTGAGCCTTGGTGACCTTGATTTTGGCTCTCTCTCTTTCTTATAAACGGGGGGGGGGGGGGGCATTTTGGCGGGCACACGCCCTTGGCATCATTTTTGTACATAAAAAAAAAATACATACAGAGGAGAAAAAAAATTCTAGTAAATTTGTTAAAGAAGATTTATTTCTACGAAACCAATGCTGACTTTGTTTAATAAGATTATCGTTTTCAAGATGTTTGACTACACCATCTCTAATAACTGATTCTTAAAGCTTTCCTATAATAAAAGTTAGATTAAATGGCCTATAATTTCTCACTTGTTGCTTATTCCCTTTTTTCAAAAATGGAGTTGCATTAGCTAATTTAAAACCCAAAGGAACAATCTCCCGCGATAAAGAATTATTAAAAATTCGAAGTAAAGGATCTGATATTTCATTCTTTAACTCTTTTAAATGTTTTGGCCCCAAAAAAAATGTCTGGACCTGGCGATTTATTAATTTTTAATTTATATATACTGTATAGTGAGCAATCTCTTCAGTGGAAACAGTCAGTAAGCAATAGAACTCAGTTCATGTCATTGAACGTATTACTGATCCCCCTAAACGGCTAGGGTAATCTGCAAACGGCTCGGGTAATCTGCACCAAATTTAGCATACATATTAACGGAGAATCAGGGAATATATATATATATATATATATATATATATATATATTATATATTATATTATATATAATATATATATATATTATGTAAGAAAATAAACGTGAATAGAATTAAGGTCACGCTAACTTTCTAATTAGATGTCATAAACAGCATTTAAATCCAACTTTACTAATTACCTTTTTCACCCCCTTCCAAAGCTAACAACAACAACAACAACAACAACACAACACCCAATGATAGTAATTAATAACAAAATAAAAATTCCATAAAAATGTGAGCAACTTTAAACTCCATAAAATCAAAAGTCGAAATCATTTCTAGAAAAAGGAAATTGCTCGAGACATCATTTGTAATTCAGTTGGAAAATGAGTCACGAAATCTCAAAGTTTGATTCAAGAGTTGAACTTTAATTATAGAATTATTGCGCAAAGTTTCAAACGACAAGCTAACAATTCAACCTCACTAAGAAGATAAAGGAGGCAGCGAGGTTGGGATGAGGGAAATGAGGTGGGGATGAAAACTAAAAAAAAAAAAATTAAAAATTAAAAAAAAACCGAAGTGAAAATAATAAATTTTAATTCCTAAAATATGATTTACGTTTTATGATATTTTTCTTTCGAGAAAATTTTCCTAAAAATAAGTTAAAAGTAATAAAAGCGAGAACGATTTTTTTAAATTATAAATTATATAAGACTAAGTTCGAGTTCTGACGTTTCGGGTTTGAAGTTTTTATTTAGGGGACCCTTTCCCCGCCCTTAATTAATTTATGAATTTCTTGTAAAAGGAGTTAACTCAGAATTTGCGAATTCATAATGAGGATTGCCGCGGTATTTGCTTTAGGATTTGACATCTTAATGCGCATTTAGGATGTAAGCGGTTAATATGTGGTTTCATATCTCAAATTTGGGACTGTAAATGAGTAAAATTAGAGTAAGCGAGAAATATGAAGTACCGTCAAAGTTAGAGACTTTAGCAAAAAGTCGAAAGACAAAAGAAAAAGGACGCAATTATAGGTTCATATTAATAAAAATATTCATCTTTACTCATTTACCAATTGTTTTTAGAGGTAAATTATGGTTTCTAAATCTCAATTTGCGAATTAAACTGAAATTATTTGCTAACAAATGAAACATGAAATTATACGTCATTAAATATATATATATATATATATATATATATATTATATATATATTATATATATATATATATATATATATATAACTTTAAACAATGTAAACATAATATAAAACTGATTTACATTATAATCAGTGCAATACAGCTTCACAATACTTCCATTGTTTATTGTAACTTAAATGTTAATAGCCTGATATATATATATATATATATATTTGAAACTAGAGGAAAATATTGTGTTGAAAAAGTAATATTTTTATAGAATCGTGGTTTTTTATCGTTAAACTTAAAAAATTTTTAAAAAATTTTATGACATTCCGTATGATCTTCGCGTATCAGAACGGCAAAGGCGATTTTTTGAAGGTGATCAAAATATCAGTTGAGCTTTTAACACCCCCAGAATAGCAGCCTATGGAAACAACTTTTCAGCTTTGAGATAAAATCTGCATTTTATTTCTGAGATTAGTTCGCGTTGAGGTCCCCAATGCGGTGTTTAAAGGATTACTGCTAAAATAACATTAGTCTCGAAAGACCATTTCATACGACCACTTATACGACACTCGATACAGTTTTGTTCTTAAGGAAACTCTTACAAAGTCTTACCTTCATCCAGTGGGCAGCACTTGGCAAAGGAAAGAGACCAGTGGCAGTAGGAACCCGGAGGACACTCCTCTTTATCGGGACCTTGCCCACAGTAGTAGTCCCTCCCCGTCAAAGGGTTGACGAGGGCCATTGCTCTGTTGCAAGGAATCAACTCGTAATCTACAAAAGTTAAAAGCTTCCGTTATTATAACGTCATTTATTTTCTTATTAAAGGTAATTTAAGATGGACTGAATTTTACTTTATATATAATATATATAATAATATATATATATATATATATATATAATAATATATATATATATATATATATATTACGAGATAGGTTAAAATAAATTATTAATTTCATAGGTAAATAATAACTTTTTTTTATTTTTAAATTCGAGATCTTGATAAAGTTTCCATTAATAATATAAAGAAAGTCTCTCTCTGCATTAATTTCTCTTTATATCCTTTGCAATACTTTAGTTTTGCCCAATTTAAAATTTAACTTTTATTCATTATTTCTATTAAAAAAGTTACCGAAAAATCTCATTAAATCTATTTTTTGGAGTATAAAAATAAAATTAAAATAGCATAAATTAAAGCGATTTTTAATCAACACAATTTTTTAAGTTGATTAAAACCCGAAAATAATTTAAACCATACGTACATAAAGTGGTTTACAAATATCTGGAGATTTTGTTCACAATTAATTATACTTTTTATTTCTTCATTGTTCACAAACGTGGAAAACATGCTTTATAGGGCGCCATTGCTTATATATACAGGGTGAGTCACGACGAAATGTCATACCTTCGGGAGCTTATAGCTGAGGTCATTCCCAGTCAAAAACCGCATATGAACATAGGTCCGATTCTTAATGGCTATGGAGCTATGGATGTTTGAATGTTTAAAAATAAGCGAACAAATAGCCGCTAAAGTTTTTATTCATGAATTTACAATAACTGTTCAAAATGACTACCCTCGACCTCAATACACATCGCGGCTCGTCTGTGAACCGCGCGTGTAGCTCGCATTAGTTCATTACGATTGTCCTTTATGAGGGCTGCAGCATCCAAAATACGACGGAGCAACGCATCTCGTGTTTCCACTTTTCTCTGTACACCAGCTCTTTCAGGCGCCCCCACAGATAAAAATCTAGAGGAGTTAGGTCCGGAGACCTGGGTGGCCAATTTTGTGCACCATCACGACCGATTCATCGACCTATATTCATATGAAGTTTTTGACTGGGAATGACCTCAGCTATAAGCTCCCGAAGTTATGACATTTCATCGTGACTCACCCTGTATATTAAGCTTTGCTTTTTCATAATCTTCCTTTCAGCCCGTAATGTTGTTTGTTTCTTTGATGAGAATGTTAAACTCCTTCGCACCATCTGCGGTTATATGACGGAAAAAACTTACAGCTTTACGTGGGATCCGAACTACGGGTCGCTACATAATCTGGACGCGGAGGAGAGTCCCCCTACAACAACTATCCAGACCCAATGTTGCTTAATTTAGCTGATCGACGGGAAGCGGTGTTATGACATTGGCCACGACTAGCCCCGTCCCCTAAAGAATATTACCCAAATTTCTCATAAAAGTTTTAATAGAGTGACAGAAAGACGGGGGGCAAACGTCCTTCAGCCATTAATGGAAGCGCTTCTGCCACGCATGAACCTGGAGGGGGAGAACTGGCTTGGAACCTCACTCGAATAAGCAAACGTATATACATTTATATGAAGAGAAGAACGGGCGAGATTAGAGATAAGATACAAGAAGGAGAGATAAAGAGAGAGAAAGAGACAAAAGAATTTCAAGTCGGGAGAGATTACCTTTAATATACATACTTTTAAATATTTACTTTGAAGTAAAATTACTTATAATTAAACAGAAAATAATTTAAAATCCAAGTCTGAACTCGCGCGTTAAATGAGACTTACGTACTTCATTCTAAAATTTAAATTCTGCTCAGATGAGTCTAAAGATGAGACTGACTTAAATCTAATTTAAATTAATTTTCTACACTAAAAGCTTTTATATATATATATATATATATATATATATATATATATATATATATATATATATATATATATATATAAAATAGAATAATTTACTGAAATTAATTGAGTAAAGTTAGAATATATATATATATATATATATATATATATATATATATATATATATATATATATTATATATATATATATATATATATATATATATATATATATTATATATATATATAAAATAGAATAATTTACTGAAATTAATTGAGTAAAGTTAGAATCTGAATAATGTAAATTAGGGAGCTTTTTAATTACATAGAATAGACAAAATTTATAACAAAAATTAATGAGATGTAAGTTTCATTATGCGTGAAACGAATCTACGAACGATGAAAAAGGAGTTCTGATGTATAGAATACACTCGTAAATCCTATCCAAATCCATCCACCTCATAACACAAAGGAAATGATAAAATAAGAAACTCAGAAACGACCATTAAGGAAAGCAAATAAAGCAAATAAAAAATCAAATAAAAACAAAGAACGGAAGAGAAAGAAAGACCCCCTCAAAAACTGAGCATAAATAAAGCAGAATTCAGCTCATCAATAAAAAACGAAGGGAAAAAAAAAATTGCAACAAAAATGTGAGGACGGAGACAAATGAAGTTGAGGACATAAATTAGAGGAATTATTCCCCAAAGAGTGAGTGAACCCATCGAGAAGGTCTGAATTTAAATAGAATTCACATTCCCAACATACTCATAATTTTAGTAAAACATTTTCATTGTTTGTGCTTTATCTGCGGTGTGGATGTTTATTTAGCGTGTTATATCACTGTTTTGAATTAATTCCTTTGTGATGCTAAACGTTTTACTCATCAAACAGTTTCCTGTCTTCATAGGCAATTTATTCTATATGAAAATACTTGGTACCATATTACACTCATTCTGTTTACGTTCCATTTGTGTGGTAAAGAGAGAATCGAATCGAAATGAAAAAGATTTATAAATTACTAAACTTAAAAAGAATTTATATAACAACAATTTACATTTCGTGACTGATGTTTACGAAACATCAGTAGTACTGGTTTAGAGTTAACCTCGCAATCAACGTCGTAAGACTACGACAAACGAGATTGGGTGTGGGTGGTAACTGGATGGGAGACCATCCTCTACATCTACATGTACAGTAGATTATGTAATGACCCGTGGTTCGGATCCCATGTAAAGGTGTAGGTCCACTTCTTCATACTATTATTTTTACTTGCCTTTATCTTTTTTCTTACGCAATAAATTAATTTTGCCTAAAAAGCTTCCATGCTTACAATGACATATTTGGATTGGAATACTGTGAATATATTAATGGCATATCAAATATCTAAATTGTACATAAAACTTGTATTGTAACTCGTATTTTTTTCTGACTAAAGATTTTGTTTGTTTGTTTGTCATATGACAGTACTGGTTTAAATTACAAAGTATTTTATAAGATAAAATTAAATTATGTACTTCTGATTTAATTCATACAATGATGTCCTTTTAACGTATTCCATATACAAAACATAAAGGAAAGATGCTTTTTAAAAGCTTGTGTTTATTTGAGAGTAAATGCATGAATCATTGATGCTGTAAATAAGACTTAAGATGGAGCAGCTGACTTCTTTGATTGATTGAGTTGTTTAACTTTCTTCGCAACATTCAAGATCATATGGCGGAAGGGACCAACAGTTTTATGCAGAATCAGAACCACGGGTCGTTACATAATCTGGACGCAGAACACGGTCCCCCATCTAACTATGTCGTTTAGCTTCGCTGATCACCAGGAAGCGCGTAACCCACACGCGAGCAGCTGAATTTAAAGTATATTTACGATGAATGCGTTTGATGCCATTCGTTTTGTGAAGTTTTTGTGAAGTTTTCAGTTTTAATAAATAAACTGATGATGTTAGATAGTTAATGAGCATTCTTACTTAACTCAATACTGAGTACTCGATTGAGGACCTTACAAAGAAAATGAATATACCATTTTTCCTCGTTCAAGAATTCGGTGAAATATTTGGCGAAGAGTCAATTTCATTAAAAATTCAGTAAAATACTTTCATATAATAAATAAATATATATATATATATATATATATATATATATATATATATATATATATATATATATATATATATATATATATATATATATATATATATATATTATTTATTCTTTTTAGTTTAAAGCTTATTTCTTAAAAAACACGAACTTGCAAAGATATGCCCATGGCATGACTAGAAATTTATTCCACCTCACATTCCATTCCATTTCAATCACATCTCTGCAGGTCCTGTTATAATAACATACATGTTATAATATCATACTGTAACCTCAGACGTCCTTGAACACCCGCGTGCTGCTGAGAATCATGAAGAATGTCACTCCGAATAAGACAGGTCACGACTTTCCACGTATGAACAACAACTTGAAAAGGTTGAGTCGATGCTTCGTACTACTCCAACATTATGTTCACGGGTCTCATACAAAATACAGTGAAGGGATTTCTCGCGTGACACCAGTTTTCGCAAAACAGTAAAGGTTTATTTGACGAAAGACGTCCCGTGCAAGTTTCTCTTTAGTGATCTTATTAAACCCGTCATTTGCATGTCTTGCATTAGCCATCAGAAGTACGATTTGCGTTCAGGCAGTTGTGTCTGTCCGTTAGTTGAGTGCGTCACGAATCAGATTAAAAGTGGGTTCAGTTGTAATTCTCATATTAATACATTAGACACTGTTGGATAGTTTTATGTGTTTTTAATTACATTACTTTGAGGTAATTTTTCAGTCTGAATGACATAATATCTTAACCTACTACATATGTTATACAATTTATATATATATATATGAGAGAGAGAGAGAGAGAGAGAGAAATTCATCAATAAACTAAATACCAAATTATTGAATTTGTGAGATAAACAGGTTATGTATGAAAAGAAATATATGAATTGAAAATAAGGTGCAAAATAACTAAAGTTTATTACGTGAAAACGACGATTCCAAAAGACCAAAAAACATTCTTTACTTCCTTTACAAAGAAAATAAAAATAAATAAAAAATAAATATGTGTAAGAAAAGTAAATAAAACGCCAAAAACAAAATATTTTCCAAAGACAACAGAAAAGGGTAGGATGAATGTCGACAAAAAAGGATAAAAATGAAGTGGTCAAAAGCGCGGAATACCTTCACAAAGCTCGAGAGGTCTTAGTCGTAGTTCAACTTGGCGTTGGCACGCTTCTCTGTTCATCGTACATTCATTGGGGTACATCTTGAGGTCAGAAGCACAAACGGGATCTTTAATGGCCTCAGTGCAATCTAAGGTACACGTACAACGTGGAAGTCCATCGGCCATCACCACGCAAGTTGAACCAAACTCACAAGACATAATGGTACAAGGGTCCCCGCCAGCTGGTGGGATGACAGTACGTGGTAGGGAACCAAACGAGTTAACGATTTTCGAACACACGACATGACACCAACAAATTTTTATTGAAGTTTTCATGTATATTATAAATCAACGATTTAGAAAAATATGTACAGCAATTGTGAATATCTGTATGAAAAAATAAAATCTAAATTGATACCGTAGGGAAGTGCTTCAGACAGAAATATCACTTCACTGAATGTCGCATTCAGGTTAACTCTGACTGTGTTTCTATTGAGATTTTAATGTATTAAAAAATTCATTTAAAAATAAAGTTAAAATTCCTAATAAAATACTAGTGACAGTGACGTATAGTGATATGCGTATAGGCAGTGTTACGATAGGAAGTACTCCACTGAGATCCATTTGTTTCATCGAGAAAAATCACGCAGATGTTTATAACTGTTACTAAACGCCCTTCTTTTGAATGTAACTTACTGATTCCCGAAGACCTTGCTTCAGCGCACTCCCCGAAGAATACGACCCTAAGGGCGCCTCTGCCCATCCTGCAGGAGGCCTTATCCATCTCGCACTCATTGAGGTAGGTGACGGCGTTGGAAGCGCAGACGGGCTCTCTCGTGGTGTGGCAGGAGGTGGGACAGATGCACTCCCCCGACTCGCAGCGGCCTCCGTACTTGCAGATCACGTGTTTGCAGAGGTCTTGAAAAGAGGAGGAGGAAAATACTGTATAGCGCTTATCGTGCACGAAAGTTCCATAACCTCTTAAAAGAAAATAATGTTCTGAAATATTTAACACCAAAGCAGTCCCTAAAAAGTACATTAAAAATTACGTAAAATTCAATGGATGCGAAATGCATCATTAAAGTTTTTAAAAGGAAATGGTTACGTGCTTTGAATAAAAACAAAAAAAAAATGAAATTTAAAAAATAACAGACCTTGCATTGGTTCAATTAGGTTAGGGATAGAAAGGCCAACGCTCGTAACTCGGTCTGTAGCACCGTCTTTCTATAAACAAAGTGAAGACACCGAGGTCGGGGGTTCGAATCCCGATGGTGCTGGTTAGTAATAATTCAGGAGTTAACGCAATCGGTCCTATTAACTGGCCAGAGCGCTATGCCAGTTCTTGGCTCTCCTCACTGATGAGGGATATAAAGCTTACATTTAAAGCAAAAACACGAACCTTTGGAAAAAAAAAAGTCTTAAAAACGGGCCAAAACTTACCGCAGTCCCCCCTCGAAGAAACGACAATGAGTTCTTGTTGCTTGCACGAAGCCACCTTTAGTAAACACTCATTCAAGTACGTCACTCCATCAGATCCACAGACAGGACTTTCAACCTGAAGGAGACAAGACAAGAACGTGTTACTTAAGGAACGAGGAAGCTCTTCAATTTTCTAAATGGGATTAATAACAATGAAATATTTTATAAGAGAAAAACGCAATGAAACACACTGACTTTGGAAAAGTTTTGAAACTACACACGGAATACTGCTGCACCTCTGTAGCTGCTTGTGCAGTCTCAAAGCTTAGAGATATTTTCATAAAAGGAATTTACACACACACACACACACACACACACACACACACCTGTGGGGTTACGTCGTAACCAATGTCGTAACACCGCTTCCCGTCAATCTGCAAAGTTAAACGACATTTTTGGGTCTGGGTGAGAGTTGAATGGGAGACCGTCCTTTACTATCCAGATTACGTAGCTACCCATTTTTCGGATCTCACGTAAAGCTGTAGGTCCCCTCCGTCGTATGTTCTTAGATGTTGCGAAAGAGGTTAAACAACTAAAACACACACACACACACACACACACAACACACACACGTGTTTACTGTATGAAACTGCAATTTTTTACATTTTCAGTTGTGAATAGCGAGGTTTAATTTAATCTATATAACGTAATTAACTTAACTTAACCTAAAAAAAAGTAAAACTACGGCAACACTGTTAATGTTGCCACACGTACATCCATATAACTCTGTGTGTATCCTAATTATTGTCGCGGTTTCGTAAGGTATCCAAGAACACAAATCACACACGCATGAATTCTGCAACTCGACATAAATTCATTACACAACAAAACCTGTTCCAGACAAACCGAACAAAACCCGCATTTTTATCTCTAATATACTTGTGTTTAGTTGAAAATAAAAATGCAATAAATAAATTATAGTTCGTTTCAAAGGTTGGCATAGCAACGAAAAATATTGAAAATAATTTGGTAAGGACAATGGGATATATATATATTATATATGAAAAATTATTTCACGAAAGTGACACGTGAAAAGTATTTAAAAGTATATATATATATATATATATATATCGGATGTTATAATAGGGCTGTTTGATGTTTTAATTTCATTTCACAATGTTTGCAGATATTAAAAGACTTTTAAATTTAGTTCAACGCTGAGAAGAAATTTTTTTGTCCATTGACAAAGTTTGTCTTAGGATCACGCAATGAAAATTACATCAAAGGAAACCCTATTAACTCATATATACCTGATGAAAGAAAGAGAGAAAGAGAGAGAGAGAGAGAGAGAGAGAGAGAGAGAGAGAGAAGAGAGAGAGAGACTGAAGGGAGTTACAAGGGCAAGGGGAAGCGTCAATGAACTTTTAGTCCACTCGGGAAAGTTCCTGTTATTAAACTAGTTCATTTTTGAACTATTCTAGCAGTAGTAGAAAACTGGATAGAAAAGTGTAAGGCTCTCTTCCCACTAGGGCATCGTTAATTAATCATTTTTAGGAAAAAGTGATGAATGATGAAATTTTCTAATTAATCAATGATTAACTGATTAAAAATTATTAAAAATTAAATACTTCTGAAAAGAGTAAGAAAGAGCTTTATTGTTTCTGTTGCGTGAGATAAGACCGAAGAAAACATTTTGCTCAAACATTTAGTTTGCTTTAGTTCAAAAAATCAGGCATGGGCGGATTGGACAGTTTATACTGAACACGCAAAAAGGTGCCAAATTCAAACGATACATTACAAAATTTAAGGTAAAATGATGCTGAAATTATGAAGAAAATTAATCATTTCCCATCATTTTCTAAAAATATTTTTTGATTAATTAATGATTAAATTCGAAACAATGATTAACTGATTAACCCTACTCCCCACCCTCCGTTCCCTACTAGAGGCGGGTACGGAAAAAAGTTGAAGAAAATACTTTGACCATGGAAAAGTAGAAAAGGAAATTTTACAGGAAAGAAGAGAATATATAAACTGGTTCAACTATAACGTTATGTATACACAGAAATCGTAGACTAGATTGCACAGTCATTGTATAAACTAACTAATAATATATTTGTGCCGATCTCATATCAACTAATTGGTATCGTCACGAAAACCTCCAACATACGGGTTTGATTTTATACAAAATATTTACAACTTTATTTACCGAGGTATCGATCCGACAAAGCCCTCATGGACTACTCCAAGCTAGCCCCAAAAGGCTTAAGAGAGGTAAAGGTTAAACTTTCCATGTCTAAACCCATGTACGCGCAAAGCCATCACGCCGGCAAACAGATGAAATGCTTCTACAAGAAAGGGGTTAAAACAAGAATCGAGAACAGAAATCAGATTTTCCACACCATAACCTTACCCGTCACCAAAAAGAAGAAGAGGGAAAAGAAATCGTGAGACAACTCTACCTCACCTAATCATGCATTTTATGTTAATTTTATTTTGGTTCATTATGAAAATATGTATTTCGACAAAATACTTTTCTACTCTATTCTTAGGCTTATTAACAAGGCAGGCAAGTGTGTGAGCGTGTTTGTGTATAATTGGATGTGTGTCTGCCAACTCTTTGAGTGTCGCCGTGTTTTAGCTTGGATCTCCCGCCGTGAAAGGTGCTTATGCAGTAAGTGATATGCTGAGTCGTTAATACTTCGCGGTGTTGTGCTACTACGAGAGTAGAGAAAATCTTTTTCAGGCAAGGGAAGTGGAAGGTCCCTGTATCTATCCCCGTGTACTTATCCCTCATGGAGAAAGAAAGTGTTTCGTGGGTGATCACCCGTTGTTGCTAGGTCGAATTCAAGCCTCCCACTTAGAAGTGTTTATAAGACAAATTAAAAAAAAATGAGTTGCTCGATGATTGATCATGCTTATGTCGGGTACAGTGCAACCAGAGACGATTCTCTAAAGTTGGGGGAGGACTAAATGTAGTAGGAAATGTTTAAACAAACTCCTGCGGGGTTACGTTACAGCAATATTTTCCAAATACTTATGTAATCGATTCTTAAATTATGTTATATGTGGGGACAATTTTAAACTCTGAGCATATTCAGAACTTTGTCCAGCCTATTTTTAAACATATTTACACATTGACTTGAAACAACCTTCGAGAGAAGTTGGTTCCAGATATTAACTATTTTATAGGAGAAGCAATTACCGCAGATGGGGTAGTAAATGTTTTTAGTTCCAATTTAAAACCATTATTTCTTGTCGGATTGGTATTAAATGAGGATAATTTCCTGTAGGCTACCCTGTCTATTCCATTGAGCATCTTGAAAACTTGAGTAAGCTGACCGTGCACCCTCCTAGTCGTAAGTAGTATGATGACATTTGGGTAGAGGAATTTGGGGTGCTTTGAAACTTGCCACTGGAGGCCTTCGCCTGCGTTATAATGGGCCCCCCTTCCTTAAGTTCCTAACCCATTTATAGGGCCTCACAGGTCTTAATGAAGGGCACTTGCCCCTGGAGAGGCCCCCCTGAAGGCCTTCGGCTCCGTTATAAGGCGCCCCCCTTTCCATAAATTCCTAACCAGTTTATGAGGCCTCACATGTCTTAATGAAGGGCACTTGCCCCCTCGATGGGCCCCCCTCCTTGTGTGAGGAATGAAAAAAAGGATTCATCCTCGTCTTCCTTCACGAGAAAAAATCCTCCTGTCCTGTGGGATTCTTTCACGGTCTTTCATGAGACAAACAAAATCAAACAAACACAGAGTTTGACACTCAATTTTGAACTTATACCCTTAAACATTAGAAATGAAAACTTAAAATAAATATCTCAAAAACGGTTTAATAGACATAACGAGAATGTACATCGACCTCAAAACATATTATATTCAAATACCACATTACCTACTCAAATGTAATTCCATTTTTATATGTTAACAAATTGCGAACATCACAAAAAACAAAATCAGGTTAAACATATTTTAAATCAAAAACAATTTCTTTGTTTAATATCTGTATTATGAAAAATAAAATGAAGGTTTATTATTTTAATTTAAATAAATTAATTTATCTCTTTTTTAAGGGAAACTGACTTATTTAAATCCGATCTGACCTTCAAATACAAGATCTTTTTATACATTCATAATACATGCTTAATTGTTTATTTACTTTTAAATATATAGTTTCCTGTTATTTACATCGCTATATACCATCACATTCACATGACATCTTCTGGTTTGTGAACTATTAATTTTACTGCACATTAAATTTCGATATAAATTTGCGTGTGTTTAAAAAATTTAAGAACGTAATTTAAAAATTTTAATGATCTGATATTTGTATGTAATATTTGTATGTATGTACTGATATTTAGGTTATACATTTCGTGAATAAACACACTTAAATAAGCAAGATAATGTAGCCACCACCTCTATCTATTGTGTAATTATATATATATAAAATAAGTATGAGGGTATTCTATCCAACAATAATTACAGGGCTATTGCTAGCACCTCTTGCTTCTCGAAACTACTAGAGAAACTCTTGTTACTACACCGCTTAAATGATTACTTATGAACTAAATGATTTTGGTTTTAAAAGATCCCACTCAACTGATCTGTGTATCTATGTACTTAAGGAAATTATATTTAAATACACTGGCAGTAATTCAACTATTTATAGATGTTTTCTAGATATAAGTAAGGCATATGATAGAATGAATCATACTATTTTATTTACCAAACTACAAGGCAGGGAAGTTCCTATGTACATATTAAATTTATAATAACATAATATACAATGATGAAGTACAAGAATTTAAGTATTGGGGTCAAACCATCTCCTTGACTGAAGACTCAGATATAAGAAAATCTCGACGCCTTTATGTTAAAGCGAATATGACTGTAAGGAGCTTCTGGTCCTGTACATTGTGAAACTAAAGAAGCTCCCTTTATGCAGTAATATATACGAACAGCAATTCGCGGTAATAATGCATAAGGAAAAGTCATTTTTAAGAAATAATCTTATTCAAAATTAAAAGGGGCGAAGCAAGCTAGACGCAGCAATTAGCATGTTCATCGCTATATATTGCTACAAAGAAAACGGAATAACGTATTTTAACGCTGAACTTTAAAAATCCTATTCAGAAGCTTACATATAATACATAATATTGTACGCAATATATAGCATATATGTATATAGGGGTGGATATTTTGGCTCACTAGTTTGCCTATAAAACATGTTATGTATTCTATAAAATACACTAGCGTTTTTTAGTACCTTGAATAAGGTGATTTTTCATTCCTACACAACGATATGTTAGTTTCCATATTTCTGTCATAATTGTGCCCAAATAAATATAGATATATACACGTCCTTTTTAAATATGGTACACAATTACAAAGTGCTTTGAAAGATTGTGCGCCATATTCAGCTTAATATATACCGTATATATATATATATATATATATATATATATATATATATATATATATATATATATATATATATATATATATATATATATGCAGGATTTCAATCTCAACTTTGGATCCAAATTTTGTCGAAGTGGACACTCATTCTGTGCATAATGACTCTCTTTAACTCTGCTGACCCCACTTGTAGAAGAAGCAAGAAAACTTTTTGTATCTAAACTCTAAACGAAAGCGAAGTGCAACCACTTTCAGATCACTACAGATATGTCAGGAGTGTTTACCATAGACAATATGTTTCAAAAGTAACCGCATACTGTTAAATGTTTCATTCATATGAATTTTATGTACAGCTTTCAAACTCAACTTTGATGAATCGATAAAAAGACTCTATTACTTAGCATTGTGCTTCTCAGCCATATATATATATATATATATATATATATATATATATATATATAGTGTAGTGTCCCCAAATTAAGGGAGAGGCATTAGATCTATTCAACACTGAAGGAAAATAGCTTGGTTGTCAAGAATCCAAGACTTTTTAACCAGCTTCCAAACATTCTCAGGAGAGCCACAACAGGCAGAAAGTTAAAGTCCTCAAAAGAAGAATAGATGCTTGGCCCAGTGTGGTAACAGATGAACCCGGTGTACATGGATATGCGTGGCAGAGTGTGCAAGAGAACAATTCGCTCATTCACCAGGCCTACAGGCAAGGTCCCCAACATTGTCTGTGTGTGTGTGAAGACAGACCAATACACGGAGCTGCTATGAGGCTGCGCGGTGTATATATATATATATATACAGGGTGTCCGAGAATTATCTGTACAATTTTTGGCTGTTATTAAAAGTCAACCATGAAGTGTAGAAATTCCAGTGTTGTCCCATTTTACAGAGAATCTCATTAAGTTTTTTCTGATACCAAGTTTTGACAAGTTTTTTAGAAATTCCAGTGTGTCCGAACATTATCTGTACAATTTCATCTTTTAATAAAATTCTTGATAACACACGTAAAATTCTTAAACAAGATTATTTAGAATCTGTATTTTCAAAAGTTTCTTTTATTAAAGTAACGTTGTTACAAACATTCGATATGTGCACCATTAGTGATTCGCAAAACATCCAATCGATGCTCCAAATGTTGCCATGTACGCTGCAGCATATCCACATCAATTCGCTCAATAGCAGCTGTGATTCTTGCTTTTAAATCATCAATGTCTGTCACCCGCGTACATTTCTAAAAAACTTGTCAAAACGTGGTATCAGAAAAAACTTAATGAGATTCTCTGTAAAATGGGACAACACTGGAATTTCTACACTTCATGGTTGACCTTTAATAACAGCCAAAAATTGTACAGATAATTCTCGGACACCCTGTATATATATATATATATATATATATATATATATATATATATATATATATATATATATATTATATTATATAATATAATATAAACAATAAAGGAAAAATCCAAATTACTTCTATACGAAAAGGGAAACAAAAACATGCGAAGCCATCGGGATCTTAAGGAAGAGAAATAATGAACTAAATGACGATCTAAAAGAAATATCCAAACAATGAGAGACCAGTATGAATCAGTTTTCAGTACCCAAAAAGTGACAAAGCGATAAGAGAAGAAATTGCAAGAGTGTATAACAAGCTTTGATTTTACACCAGAAGATGTAGCGAGAGCTATAAGGCAAATGAAATCGCATTCAGCTGCAAGTTCGGACAATTGGAACGCATTATTGATTAAAATTTGTAAATATGAAATAGTTACACCTTGGTACTGTATATGGAGAACATCCATAGACACTGGGGAAATATCGAGCATCTTGAAAAGAGCAAACATTGCCCGTATATATGATATATAAAAGACGGGGTAGATCTCGAGCAAAGAACCAGTGTCATTGGCGACCCACCTCATCAAAGTAATTGAATAAATAGTTAGAGAGAAAATCTTCGCTTTCTTGGAGACACTGGAAAGATTCGCCGAAAATCAGCACGGATTCAGAACAGGTAGATCATGCCTATCACAACTAAAAGAGCACTATATCAATATCCTAGATGCACTGGAAGGCAATGACAACTACGATGTCATATACACGGATTTTGCTAAAGCTTTCGACAAATGTGTTCATAGTATAATAGCACATATATGGGAATATCAGGCAAAGTGAGAAAATGGATCTACAGCTTCTTTAGAGAACGGCTACGGGTCGTCAAAATTCAAGGTATATCTTCATCAGAATCGTAGTACGTAGCTCAGTACCATAAGGTACAGTACTGGGACCCACTCCTGTTCATTATCATGCTAACAGATATAGACAGTGAAGTAAACACCCGCAGTATAGTAACATCCTTTGCAGACGATACAAAGATCACAAGAAAAATCAAGCGATGTAAATGAAGTGGAGGGCTTGCAGGGGGATACGAATAAAATATACAAATGGTCAGAAGACAACAACATGACATTTAACATCGAGAAATTTCAGCTCTTGAGATATGGTAGAAATGAGGAACTTAAACAGACTGCATATTATACCCCAGATAGACGTGGAAAATCAGAGAAGCATACATATACATACATCAAAGAAAGAAAAAACTTAGCAAAGCAAATAGTAATAGCAATACTTTATGAATGAAATTTACGCATACCCAATCTTCACAAATCGGCAGAGACGGCTTTTCAGAGGAGGCATGGGAGGCCAGGCCTCCTCCTAGTTTTTATAATGTTAATATATGAATGATATTTTATCAACCTATTTTCGCGATTCTTTCTGTTTTTCCCTAAACACATCCACGCGTATAGCTATGTGATATGACAATAATTTTACAAAATAGCTACTAATTATAAGCCATAAAAAAATTCAATAAAATTAAACATGTACGAAATACTTCTCAAACTTTGAGTCTTAAACATTGTGCTTCAAGGCATCATGCAGCTTCCACAACACACACACACACACACACACACACACACACACATTAGCTTTCTGAGACTGGTTCGGGGTCTATGAAACTCGCCAAAGGTACACCTTTTTTATTGCACAAATGACATATTCATACTGAATACACTCTGTTGCGAATAGCATTAGAACAAGTAAAGTTAAACCAAGGTTTTTTAAAATTAGCAGTAAGGATAAAATATGGGATGTACACCTCCAGGCCCGAGAGAATCAAATCTCTGATGCGCTCAGCACACCCAGAAGGGCCCCGGCCACGGATGCAGTAAGCATTCCATAGGAAATCACAGAAGTACTGCCTAAGGGCGCCCCAATAGTGGTGCTGAAGGGACCAAAGGCGCATCCTCTTGGAGGATCCAAAACCCGTATTGGAGCGATAGGACAGGAAACAGCTATAAGATTGTGATCGGAGGTCCCCAACGAAGAGAAAAGTTTCACAGAGTAAGAAGAAGGATGAGAGGTAATAAATAATTCCAGAATGTTGGGCGTATCTCTAATGCAACCGGGGATACGAGTAGAGTAATCTGCTCCATGTTATTTAGGATAGAAAAGTTGTAAGTTAGTTAACCAGGGTTGGCAATGAAATGGGAGGGGAGCCAAAGCTGGTCATTTTTGTTTAAACTAACGAAAATATCACAACTTAACCTAACCAATCATCAAGGGCGTACAACTGACCTAACTAGGCATTCAATTGACCTAACCGACCTAACCACAATACCTTAAAAAGGTCTAAACTCTTGTCTTCATCGAGGGCAATATGGCGGATTACGTCTTCAAAGTCAAATATGCAAAACTGACACGTCATACTTCTGGTCACAAAAACACCGAACTAACAGACCAACAATCGCTAATAATGATTTAATTTTAAAACAGGACAAATTGAATTACGCAGAAGTAGCCAGAATTACCAAAATTAGGAAATATTCACCAAATAGTCGATATATATATATATATATATATATATATATATATATATATATATATATATATATATATATATATATATATATATATATATATATATATATATATATATATATATTGAAAAAACCTAAGAATAGGAAACATATTTTAATAAAAAAACACATTTTATACAAATCTGCACGAGATAAAATATATATTTTCTTAGTCAGTTTTGAATGGCAATTCAATATATTATACTGTTTTAATCGCGCGTGAGCGGGTTAAAAGACGAATATTAACCAAGATTATTTCTTAAAAATGACTTTTCCTTATGCGTTATTACCGCGAATTGCTGTTCGTATATATTACTGCATAAAGGGAGCTTCTTTAGTTTCACTTGTACAGGACCAGAAGCTCCTTACAGTCATATTCGCTTTAACATAAAGGCGTCGAGATTTTCTTATATCTGAGTCTTCAGTCAAGGAGATGGTTTGACCCCAATACTTAAATTCTTGTACTTCATCATTGTATATTATGTTATTATAAATTTAATATGTACATAGGAACTTCCCTGCCTTCTAGTTTTGTAAATAAAATAATATGATTCATTCTATCATATGCCTTACTTATATCTAGAAAACATCTATAAATAGTTGAATTACTGCCAGTGTATTTAAATATAATTTCCTTAAGTATATAGATACACAGATCAGTTGAGTGGGACCTTTTAAAACCAAACTCATTTAGTTCATAGGTAATAATTTAAGCGGTGTAGTAACAAGAGTTTCTCTAGTAGTTTCGAGAAGCAAGAGGTGCTAGCAATAGCCCTGTAATTATTGCTGGATAGAATTCCCTCATACTTATTTTATATATATATAATTACACAATAGATAGAGGGGGTGGCTATATTATCTAGCTTATTTACGTGTGTTTATTCACGAAATGTATAACCTAAATATCAGTACATACATACAAATATTACATACAAATATCAGATCATTAAAATTTTTAAATTACGTTGTTAAATTTTTTTAAACACGCAAATTTATAACGAAATTTGATGTGCAGTAAAATTAAGTTCACAAACCAGATGTCATGTGAATGTGATGGTATATAGCGATGTAAATAAGAGAAAACTATATATTTAAAAGTAACTAAACAATTAAGCATGTATTATGAATGTATAAAAAGATCTTATATTTGAGGGTCAGATCGGATGAAAATAAGTCAGTTTCCCTTAAAAAAGAGAGAAATTAATTTATTTAAATTAAAATAATAAGCCTTCATTTTATCTTTCATAATACAGATATTAAACAAAGAAATTGTTTTTGATTTAAAATATGTTTAACCTGATTTTGTTTTTTGTGATGTTCGCAATTTGTTAACATATAAAAATGGAATTACATTTGAGTAGGTAATGTGGTATTAGAATATAATAATATGTTTTGAGGTCGATATATACTCTCGTTATGTCTATTAAACCCTTTTTGAGATATTTGTTTTAAGTTTTCATTTCTAATGTTTAAGGGTATAAGTTCAAAATTGAGTGTCAAACTCTGTGTTTGTTTGTTTTTGTTTGATTTTGTTTGTCTCATGAAAGACCGTGAAAGAATCCCACAGGACAGGAGGATTTTTTTCTTGTGAAGGAAGGCGAGGATGAATCCTTTTTTTTTTTCACACAAGGAGGAGGGGCACCCTGAAGGGGAAAGTGCCCTTCATTAAGACCTGTGAGGCCCCATAAACTGGTTAGGAACTTAAGGAAAGGGGGCGCCTTATAACGGAGCTGAAGGCCTTCAGGGGACCTCTCCAGGGGCAAGTGCCCTTTATTAAGACATGTGAGGCCCCATAAATGGGTTAGGAACTAAAGGAAGGGGGGGCCCATTATACCGGAGGCGAAGGCTTCCAGTGGCAAGTTTCAAAGCACCCCAAATTCCTCTACCCAAATGCCATCATACTACTGTCGTAAACAGATTTAAGCCCTCTAATCTACGTTGGTAGCATTGCAGTCTCATTGAAGAGGTCACTTTTGTGGCCCTTGTTTGTACCCTTTCCAACCTTTCTAGATCCTTCCTAAGGGGGCGGAGACCAAAACTGCACACAATACTAGAGTTTAGGTCTAACTAGTGAATTGTAAACAGACATTACAATCTCCTTGTTTCTGAATTAAAATTGTCTTTTAATATAACCTTCTATTTTCAAGGCCCTTTTTTAGACTTCAGCACAGTGCTTTGATGGTTTGAGATCATTGCTGATATAAACTCCTAAGTCTTTCTCGAGATCAGTCTCAATCAAGTTCCTCCCCAACAAAAAATAATCGGTATTCGGATTCTTGTAATCTATGTGCATTACTTTACATTTGTCAAAGTTGAATGGCATCTGCGAAATACCAGACCATTCGCCCAACCTATCAAGATAATTTTGAAGTCTCAGCCCTGCTCATTACTTACAGTATTTCCTAACTTGGTTTGTCTGCAAATTTAGAAAATGTATGTAGAAGCCGAACGTCTATCTTGTTAATATAGATGATAAGAAGTGAAGGACACAGAACGGAACCCTGCTGAATCCTACTGGTGACAGGGACCCACTTCGAAGCCACTTCATTTATTACCACTCTCTGCTTTCCATCTCTTAACCAATCTTCAATCCAGTTGGAAACAGGCCCGGTAAATCCTAGTCCTCTAATTTTAGTCAGCAGTCTCGCGTGAGGGACTTTGTCAAAGGCTTTTCGAAAGTCGAAATATACTGTATCTTTTACACTAGTTACGTCGTATAAAGTATACATATTATGGAAAAATTCCAGCATGTTTGTTGGACAAGATCTATGTCGCCTCACTCCATGTTGGGGATCAGAAATTAAATTACTTGATTTGAGATGATTCACAATACGTTCTATAATAATGGATTCCAACAACTTGCCGACAACTGACGCTAAACTGATCTAGCGGTAACTACAAGGATTTTGCCTATCACCCTTTTTAAAGATTGGTGTTACATTTGCTAATTTCCAGTCAGTTGGAACTTTCGTTAATTCGGTTGATTGTTTGAATATGGAGAGAGAGAGAGAGAGAGAGAGAGAGAGGAGAGAGAGAGAGAGAGAGAGAGAGAGAGTCTATAAATATACGTGAAGGTCTTATCCTTGTATACGACCGTTATTCCGCATTATGACTTTGGTGACCCTTCGTGGTCACCGGTATGAATTTCGGGTTTGAATTACTTTAGCGTGATTAATTTCGAGGATGAAAAATGGTGTGTGGCGGTGTGTTGTTCCTGAGAGAAGGATGGATTCATTTTTGAAAGGATCTCCCTTTGGCATTGTGCATTAAATTCCGAACTGCAGCAAAGGCACCACAATGCGTTTGTAATTTAGGTAATAACCAAGCATTGGACACGCCCACTTTTCTCTTCTTTCAAACGTAAAACAAGTGAAAAATTAAAAGAAAAAGAAAAAGAAACAAAGGAGGAAGAGCATATATATATATATAGATATATATAGTCAGAAAAATATGCGTTAATTTTCATTAATTTTGGATATATTTAATGGTACTTTCTGTATTTAGAAACTAAACAGAAAACCCCTTCGAGCCCACAATTACGTACAAGTCAGTATTACGCCCGTCTCGAGAATTTTAAAAGTGGTATCTAGTTTATTCTGAGAAGCAAGTGTGTGTGTGTGTGTGTGTGTGTGTGTGTGTGTGTGTGTGTGTGTGTGTGTAAGCAATACTAGTGGAATCCAAATATGGTTCAGAAGCCCTTCATATTTAACCAACCGCTGAAAACTACGCATCATTTGCAATAAAAATTACTAAAATTTATGAAAAGTTGATATTCCTCGTAATGTCACACCAAATTTACTATTATTGTGCCACGAACTCCAAAGGTCCGCATTGACTAGACATTTAGCGAAAGACTAAGTGCAAATCGGAAGTCTTTTGAGAAGTCCGCAATAACTGCGACCCAAAATTAAATGATGAAGCAATTAAATCCCAAATTCGTACTCAAATCTAATCATTACACTACATTACATTTGTAAAGCGTGAAGCCACTTATTACTAATCAAATGCAAAAGAACTCCTCAGTCACACATTTCTATAAGCAATGAATGAAGCCTCGTTGTTAAGAACGTTTTCTTACGTAAAAAATTTAAATAAGTAAACGATAAAATAAAGGAATACAAAAGATTCTCCAAATATTATGTCCAGAAAAGCTGAAACCTAAAATCAATTTCTTGTATTGAAGTATCCATGGAGACGTCACAGGATTTTAGCCAATTTCCTATCAGTTTTGGCTT